>PVKS010003892.1:0-30875 GCA_004027875.1 Aplodontia rufa
GGGAGCTACAACCAGCGAGCAAAAATAGTGCTCAGGATTCATCTGAGAACTGTTAATGTGCCAACTCCGTATGGACACGAAGGAGTCACACATTGGGACTGTAGGATCTTTATTTCCCAGGAATTCTAGAATACTTCAACCACAAAATACAGCCCAATCAGGGTAGGAAGACCAAGCACAGAGCTCAAAACTCGAGCCATGTTGCCAGGTACCTGATCTCCCACCTCTACCTGCCCACGTCTCCACAGCTTACACTTGGACACCTGCTGTCCACCTGCTTCCCAGGGTTTTTAATGAAGGGGTCTAGCAAATAAAAAAGCAAAAATCTTTGATTTGTGTTTCAAACAACTTTAAAGCAACAACACATTTTGATGGAAACCTTTATCAACTTCATCTTCAAAGAAACAACAAGTTGTGCTATAATGTTTTGGAAACTGTATATTACTTCTGTATTGTTTCGAGGTTTCAGGCTCTTGCTCAGCCCATGTTATTCCCAGTTCCCCAGAGGACCATGCGTACAAGCTTGACTTTACAAAACAGGTCACAGGTCTGCTCAAGCCCAAGTCCTGCCATCTGAAAACATTTAAAACATTTTTATTTTGAATGTAAGCAACCATAAACTTTTATTAAGTCACATTTTCAGGAACTTCTGCTGTTTGAGGAATCTTCAGGGGGCTGCTTCCCAGGGCACCTCATATGTCACGGGTGACTGGCTGTACCAAGACATTCTTGAGGCCTAGATGGAAGCACCGCCATCCCTGACTGCATTGAACTTTCTAGTTAATGGCTTATTTGTCAGATGAGCACACATTGAACCATGAAAATAAATATTTCCCCAACTTCAAAACCACACAGAAGCTGAAAGAACTTTCAATAGTTCTCCCAGATCACCCTTCTCTCACATCCTATAGGGGAGTAGTTTTCTTTTTTTTCACAAGCTGATCCCTTCTGGCTTGGTACTCCTTGACCTTTATCCATGGCAGTCAAAGTCCCACCTGGGCCCAAAGACTTTAAAGTCTGAACCCAATTAAGATGAAATCCAGCAAAGTCTAGTGTTCCTCCTTATCCTACCTTCTTTGCCATTCCGTCCACCAAAGTTCAGTGCAAGCAATCTGCAGACCTGCCCCAGGGCCTGTGGCCCTGGAGGACAATCTCCCCTCCCCCTTGTAAACCACTGTTGTAGCTTCCCCTCCGTGCTGACGTCAATATCCCCTCCCCACGCCAGCCACTGGTCACAGCTTACTCTGTAAGTACTGATCAGCCTGTACTCCCCGTACCACCTGCTTCGTTTAAGACTGACGAAGTGCTCAGTATACCTAAGTGCCTTCCCTTGGTTCAGTTGATTATTTAGCTTTATTTTAACTCAGTCCAATAAAGTAGAACCTCCATGAGGACAAGGTCTGTCACCCGCACACAGTAGACTTGGTAGTATTTTTTAGGTGAACAACACAAACAGAGGGAAATTATATCCCAAACGTGATTTGAGCTGTGGACATAAAAAAATTAATCTACATTAAAATTCTTTCCAATATTAAGAGCCATCTGGTGTAAAACATACATGAAAATTTGAGCCTTTTTTTATTTGAAATTTTTCTGAAAATTCCCGTTCCATCACCCTCTACATAATGTGTCAAATTGTGATCTTCATTCCACTCTTTATGTCCACCATTATATCATAAAGTAATATACAATAATACACAAAACCAAACAAGGTCTAGGTATCTTTTTAGACATCTGTTTCAAACACATCACTTACAATTTTTTCAACTGTAAACTCCAAGTGACTAGGGCCTACTTTTTTTTTCTAAGTTAGTTTCACCAGCCCTAACCCTTTGCCTAGGACATAATATTGGATAAACTGCACTGCCAGGCAGTAGCTCCAGTGGGAAGCCCTTTCCCAGTAGGAAAGACCAGGGTCCTTTATTACTTAGGTCAAGTCCCACTTCCTCCAAGAAGCTGCCCACTCAAACTCGCCTTTTCCTCCCGCAGTTGCACCTGTCAGACTGCGAGCTCCCAGGCCACGAAGACGCTCCTGTTTTGCGCTGTTTCTTGACACTGCAGTATGCGGCACAGTGCTGTGAATGCAGAGTGGACCTCCTTGCGGCAACAGCAGCGCACTTGAGGCCTCTTGAAGCGTGGCCTTGCCTTATCTGAGGACCTTTATTCAGATGGATTCTTTCATCCCTCGAAAGGACCCCACGAGGCAGTTAGTCTCAGGACCCCATTGTAGAGAAGAGGAAACTCAAGACCAGAGACACACAGACAATAAGTGGCCAAGATTTAAGTCCACACATCCCAGCTCGAATCCATCCCCTCGGCCAGGATGAAACAGAGGGCCACCTCTGCAAAGCACCTGGTCACCACTGACCAGCCAAAGCCATGGGCTCAACAGCCTTCACACCCACAGGCCAGAGGAAGAGAGATCCAAAACCTGGAACTCACGCATCCTGGTGACAAATCAGGAAGGAACAGCCGATTTTCAAGGGAAAGAGTTTACAATATTATCAAATATTCCCACTAAATATCCCCTGTCCTCCTACCCTTCTGACTTGAGGTACATATCCCTGCAAAATGAGATTTTATCCACATTCCTAATCGCACAATGTACTTTAAACTTTTCAATATTCCATTATTTTGATTCAACATAAAATATCCCTAATAATTCAATTAATTGGTAAATAAATACTGTCACGATCATTTTTTTTCCAACTTTGGAATTAATGCTGCATTTTTCTCTCCTTTATCAAATATACTTTGCCATCTTTAAATAGAGGAAAATTGAATAAGGCATACATTTGTGCTGATCCTGAACTATAACCTAAGTGGCTGCAAACAAAACACTCTGGTGTCTCTCGTGTCCTCAGATCGCACTAAAAACACAAGTGCGCTGCTTCTAAATCCTTTCATTTCAAGTATCATGGAGACACGTAAGGGTGGAATTTACTGACGCCTCACAAAGATCCTAGAATAATCTGTGCAAGCAACGCCTACTGTTCTCAATTGCTGTGGCAGACACGGGTTTAATGTGCACATTTTTATTTCTTCTTGACAGATCTCAAATTCCAACTTGATGTAGTGATTTGTGATGGGATAACAATACCTGTTCATAGGCTCGTTCTCAGGATTTAAGAAGATGGTATACGGGAAGCATTTTACAGGAACCCGTGTGCTAGGGTGACAAGTGTGACGGGGCCAGCAAACCTCACCTCAACTGGGGTTGCCCTGAGACTCGGGGGTGCGCATTTCTGTGTGTAACCCTCTCCAACAACAAGAGCCTACATTTGTCACAAGCTTATGCCATGCAATTTGGGGGCGGGGGGAGGCGATTTTCAGTATCTATGAAAATCAAGATGTAGATCCCCTCTGACCAAGCAAATCCACTTCAGTAATTTATGCTATCAACTCACACCGCTCAAAGACGATGGACACACTTGCTTGTAACAGCAGCCTAATGTCCAGTGATAAGTCACGGGTGACTTGGCACATCGCCAAAACAAAGTAACTGAAACAAGATGCCAAACAGGATAGATAAGATGCCCCAGGGCATTATTAAAATAGGGAGAGGTAAATGTAGAGAACCAGGCATGCCCAGGCTATTTCAAAGAGGATTTCCAGAAATGTGGGAAGAGCAGTTGTCCATGGACACAGTACTGGAGGATTGGATCTAGAGGAAAGGAGATCTGTTTTTGTTACAGACGATTTGGGATCTTTCAAATTGCTTTTGCCATATTGAAATATTACTCTTTCAATTAAAAAACTAGATAGTGGGGGCTGGAGCAATGGCTCAGCAGTTTCGGCGCTTGCCTGGCAGGCACGAGGACCCCGGTTCCAACCCCAGCACCACGTACACAACTAAGTGTTGGAGCAATGAAGGCCATGTGAAAAACTAAATAAAGTTGTTTCTCTCTTTTTCTGTCTCTCTCACTGTCCCTCTCTCTTAAAAAAAAAAAAAACTAGATAGTTTTTCCTACATGATTAGGATCAAATTTCAGTCTAACTGGCATTCAATCTTTGGCTACCAGCTTCTATCTAGATGTGGGTGGTCTTGAGCCCTAAGAGGTGGGCAGAGAGCATGGGGTCTGGTGGACAACACCACACACACACACACACACACACACACTTTGACTGGTTTGTGTGGAATTTTTTGATCAGGTTGCATGCTGACCTGAGCAGTCTTACTCTTGGGTAAAATGTGTCTACTTTGAAGTAAAAAGCAAGCAAGTTTGAAAGATTGTCCTGAAATAGCCCTGTGGAGCTTCTAACACCGTTAAAGCGCCTTCGCTCACTCTGCCTACAGTGCTGACCAGTTGGACAGCATTATCATTTTAATAATACACATTTGTTGTTATTTTTTATCTCATACAGTATGGTGTACAACACTTAAAGAAAATGCTCATATTTTAAAACATAAGCCTGCTGCATGACTTAAGTCCAATTACACAAAATGAATTATTAAATAAAAAGTGTAATTAGATGTTTAAAATATTACTAATAGCTCGCACTAACCAAACAAACTGAAGATTGTATTTTTGAGCCTATGATTCAGGCATTGGTTTTATAGATTTAATGTCCTTGAGGAATATCAGATGTTCCCAAGATTTAGAATTTGATTTAACTGAAAATGTAGGGGAAATTTTGTAGCTGGACAATTCCCCATTGGCTCTGAATCTAAAGAGTATCAAAAGTATACATCATTTCAGCTAAGTTTAGCAATAATTTATGCTGAATAAATTATTTTCAGTTTAGCTTCATTCAGCCAGGGGCACAAGAAGGTGTAGAAGGCTGAGAACAAGCTATCAGCGTGCACCAGCACGCTGGGGCCAAAACAGGCAGGACCGTAGCAGTGGCAACCAAGCCCAAGGTACTATTAGCTTGGTATAAAGCCAAGCCACAGGTTCAGCACAGAGAGAATACCTTCCCACCTCCACCCACTCACCTTGCGTCACCTACCTCTCCCCTGGCCTGGCCTGCACTTGCTTTTTGTTGTTGAGTTTTTTTATTTTTTGTTTTCTCTTTTTTATTAAGAAATTTAGTTATTGTACAATCAAAAATATATATAAAGTAACAATATGATATGCATGTATTCTTAAACCAGATTTCCCCTTGGCTCCCTCCCTGCTCTCAGTCCCTTTCCCCTCCCCGCTCCTTCCCGATACGAACCTATGATTGCCCTAGATTATGTGTTGCTACGCCTGTGTTGGGTCTAACACATGAGGCTGATGACCTTTCGCACAGCCTGGCCTGCACTTGTGAGTGCAGAAAGCAGGACTTAGAAATCAAGTGGGTCCGCAATGTAACACAAGTAAACACATATAAATCAGGGGTGCAAAACAATGTTACTAATACAGGTGACACCACTAACTCTCCAAGGCAGAATGGACTCCCAGTCTACGGAGTGAGGCCTGTTCCAGAAGGATCTGCCCCAGAAATCTCTTTTCAGGAGCTGGAGGCACAGGAGGACTGAGGAAAGGTGGCTTGGCTCATGGCCTTTGTCATTTCTGAGAGAGCCCAGCCCATAAGCTCCTTTCTCAGATTGAGTCAAACACAGGCACAACCCGACTGGGAGCGTGGGACAAAGGCACCAGTATGTTCAGTCACCTTGAGAGCTAATGACTAGACACTGTAGAGCTCCAGGGATCATTATCCCAGCACATCATCAGTGAACTTTCCAGAAAAGCTAATTAAAGGACCCATTAAATGCTTACCAGAAAGTTAGGGTTTATCACACAATCTTATTCACATTTGAAGAATTTGCAAGATTCTTGCCTTGCCTGCTCCTACCACCTTTTATTTCCTTTCCTGTGATCTCTACAAATGAACAAAATTAATTAGGGAGATTTTTATTTTGCTTTTATCGTAACTTAAGTATCTCATTATTTCCCCCCTTCTCTGATTCTGCTTGATACCGACCTGACATGGTAAGCTAAGAGAATCTGCAGCTCCTCTGCCTGGAGCAGCAGCAGCCCACACTTTCCCAGAACACTGCTTTGGGGCTAAAGTCCTATTAACTTCTTTTACAAAGTTCCCAAAGTTTTCATAGAATATTTTTAGGTCTTCCAATATCCTTACTCCGTGTCCTCCAAAGTGGGCTACACTCAAGCAAAGGACCACAAAAACAATCCCTCACAGTGCAGGAGGAACACTCTAGACTTTCTCTTTACGTCTCTCTTTATTTCTTTTTTTTCCCCACCGCATCCTAGGGTAATTTATATTTTGTTTATGTTTTACGGTAAGTAAAACACAGTAAGATGCAATACTTAAAGCATATCATTTGCAAAAGAAAAGTAACCATGAATCAGAGTTGTGGACCTGAAAAGGTGAGCAATCAGAAGAACCATTCACTGTGCCAACCTGGAAGACCAACATGGGCTTGGCATGCCCTGACCCACGCTGATGGATCGTTCTGAACCATCTCCAAGGACCCATGTGCGCAACAGACCTCTTTAAGCCTCTCAAGAAATGGACATCATGTGCAAAAGGAAAGAGAGGAAGCTGGACTCTGAGGACTGAGTCGCCTGTGGGTCTGCCCTGCTTGCCTCATAGTCAGAAGTCTGCACAGATGAGCAAGAGAAATGGCTCCCAATAGGCCCAACAACTCTTCCTCCCCCACAGGAAGAACTACAGAAAACGCCAAACTCGCCTGAAACTTTGGACTGACCATGCAGACAGATCAACAATCTACCCTTCCTCTGTCCACCAAGATGAAGGTGCAAATGAGAACCACCTCTTCTCGGCTGGTTCATTGGGATGCCTCTTGTTTGTTTTGCTTATAAAGTAATATATGACATTCATAGGAAATTTATAAAATAAAGATGGAAAGAAAAAAATCAGGATGTCATTTTGTTTTCCAAACAGAATCTCAGGAGTCAAGGCTCTACTGGAAAAAATAATGTACAGGAGATGTCATCAGAATAACTGGCCTGCTTGCCTGGCTTCGCCTAGCCAGGGAATGGGGAAGATGGTGCATGGGAGGGACACAGTGCCATGAGGACACCTTCCACAGGGTTCCCCAGCACCAGCTCAGGCTAACATAGCACCAAGTTCAGTATGTGCTGTTGGATGAGTAATGTCACCACTCCCTAGGACAGAGCCACATCCTCTTGCAAAACCACGACAGTGGAAAAATTAAAAAGGAGAACATCACACAAGTCCAGTGAGCACACCTGAGATTCCATTTACTTATTCATTCCTTGAACAAATATTGATTTGGCCCAATCCTGGATCAGGTATCATGCCAGACACAGAAATGAATTCACTTCTGGCCACCCAGAGAGAGAAACAAAGAAGGAGCGGGCTAACACAAGTGTGTGATGGTCAACCTGAAAAAATCATCCTCTGCAGGCTAGCACAGCCCAAGAAGCCTTCCTGGAGGAGGTGGCTTCTGGACTGGTTGAGTAGACACAACAGCAGTTTTCTCTGGGAAGAAGAATGAGAATGGGAGTTAACTAAAAACTTCAGCAATATCATTGCTACGTTATTTCTTTCAAAAGACCCCAAATAGGTCTAGGTGATAGTGGCTGTTGACTCAGGATGGTGGGACAATGGATGTCAATAAGCGTTTTTGTGCTGTTCTTAATTTCCTTGGGGTGGGGGAGTAGAGGGCCAGTGGCAGTTGGCCTGGCGCAGAGAGAGCAGCCCTAGGCAAAGGCAGTGAGAGGCGATGGACTCCGAGAGCGCAGGAACGGAGCTCGTCCCTCAGCACTGCCTGCCTGGGGAGACTGCTGCAGACGAATGGAAAGAGAAAACAAAAATATTTTTGCAAAGCAAACAGCTCTATTGTGAGTTTTGTCTTTACTGTTTAGAGTACATTTTATTTTTATTTATTTTTTCATACAACTAATAAATACATGATGATTTTTAAGCAGGTAAAATTACTTTTTTAAGAGAGAGGGAAAGAGTGAGTGAGAGAGAGAGAATTTTATTTATTTTTTCATCTGGCCTTCTTTTCTCTGACATTTAGTTGTATATGTGGTGCTGGGGTTCGAACCCAGGTACTTGAGCATGCCAGGCATACTTTAACCATTGAACCACCGCTCCAGCCCTCAAATTACTTTTTACCATCAATTTTGGAGACCTAGGAGATATCAATGACTATATATTGTCCCAACACGCCAGGGTTTGAAAGAGAGAGCTACTATCTGTCACACAGTGTAAACTTTCGGGAACCAATAAAGATAGCAGACACTGAATTCCACATCAATGAATAACCCCTGATGAGCATATTTCTATGTCAGTCATGTCATAAAAGACCCTGGTGACTTAGGACAACGACAAAATCTTTCTGAATACTAAAAGTAGCTCCCCTTCCCTTAATCTTTACATTTACTACACTATCAACTATTAATGGAAAATTGACTCTGTTATTTCTGATGATTACTCTACCTTATCTACAGAGAAGCCATAGGGAAATCCCTATAGATACAGATAGAGGGAACAATTCTTTACACATTTTTGTATATGATTTTGAAAACCTATGAAAATAGAAAAAAAATCACAAGAAAAAGGAATTTGTGTCCTGCAGAATAAAACTCAGTACCTGGAGATTTCACCGCAGGAAGTTGAAACTGACAGATGGAAACCGACCAACTTCATAATATCACTTCACAAAGTCACAGTGAAAAACTGTTTGAAAGTCTAGATTTTTTCCTCCCAAACATTATAAAAATGACAGAACTCAAGGGGCATTAAAAGGTCATCTTCTCCAGCCTCCTGCCTCAGAGACAAGATACATAACTGCATACACTTTTGGCTTTTTTAATATTTAGAAACATTTACGATTCCCTTAATTGTGCAATCCACCCAGTCGTGTTCTATTCGGATGGATTTTAACCGGGCTCATTTTCTTTGTTCAATTCTCTATAAAGACGAACTGACCCTTGGTGTTGTAATAACATTCTATAGGCTTGAAATGAATTACTGCTTTCTATTTCTAATAGTATCGTTACCTAGAGACTCTAACCAAACTGTTGACTGTAAACAACAAAAATGCTCAATAAAATAAAAAATTTACCTTTATTTGCATCAATGAGCTCACAATAAAAAAGCAAGCCAAAATGCAGATAAAAGCCAAAAAGTCAGACTCTGAATGATTAGCAATGCCCCCAAACCACTTCTCACTTGAAGTATTTGCCAACCAGATAAACTTCAACTTGGTCTTCAAGGTGCCCAGGGGCACAAGGACACCATACAAAGCCTAAGATAGAACATAGCTAAGAGATAAACATATCAACCCCACAGGAACTTTACCCTCTATGAGTGTAAACCAAACAATAAACCCTTCATCTTTCAGAAAACCAAGAAAAATCACACCTTGAACCACAGAGCTAGGAGAAAAGATCTTCCCTGGGAATTTGTAATTACAAAGAATCACTACTCACATAAACTTGTATTTCAAAATTATTGAAACCAGCCTTCTGGAAAGCCAAGACACTTATTTTATAGGGATCCAAGGTTGGCCATGCCCCCAAGCATTTAATCAATGTAATGTGAATTTTCCCTGAAAGAACATCAAATTCCACATAGATCTGGTTCCCACAGAAGGACCCAGAACATGTGAATCAAACATTCAAGGGCACCCTAATTGTTCATCGAGTTTCTAGAAGACATAGAAAATGTAAAATAAGGAAAGAAATGTTATAAGTTACTCAATATTGGTTATCTGGTAAAACATAGAACGGTCACTTTCCAGGAAGAACAAGCTTTACTACCAGCAAATTACAGAAATAATTTCAAATAGAGATGGAAATATGAAAGATGTTTGCTCACCTGTGTGTTGAGCAATTTCTTTATCAAGTTCTGCTATCCATTCATACCAGGCCAACCAACACCAGGGGGACACTTTCCTCCAAGGACTCCTAATCAAATAAGAAAAAAAAAAAAAACAAAAAAACAAGCAACAGAATTTAGGAATTTCCTTGTTTTCCAGTTCCTTCCTTTTCCAAATTTCTATCTCAATTTTTTCAGCATTTTATCAGATTTAACAAATGCACATTAACATTATTTACCAAAAGTTCAAACTTTCTATATAAGCTATCTTTACTCATTTTTTTCCTGATAACCTTCCAGCCAGACCCTATTATTCTTCCACATGATATGTTGTTTGGAAAAATAAACATGTGGGAAATAATAAAGAAAAGCAAAGGAATGCTAAATGTAAAAGTTGGCATATTGGTTACATTAGAAAGAAGAAAGAAGGACCAGGTAACGGTGATGAACAAACTGGTGTCTAGGCTGGGATCCTCTTTCTTTCTTTCTTTCTTCTTTTTTTTTTTTTTTTTTTTAAGAAAGAGGGGACAGTGACAGGGAGAGAAAAAGAGAATCAATTTTTACTTAGTTTTTCATGTGACTTTCATTCCTCAGACACTTCATTGTGTACGTGGTGCTGGGGTTTGAACTCACGTACTCACGCATGCCAGGCAAACACTGAAACTAACCGAGCCACCACTCCAGCCCCCAGAGAAGTCTTCTTAAAGAAAAAATACTTAAAAGAAATATAGACAGATGATAGATAGATATAGATAGATGATAGCCATCAATAGATAGATAATAGATTATAGATGATAGATACAATGAGGAATGCATTTTTAGTCTGAAATAAGAAAATTATGTTTTTCTACCATCATACACAGTAAATACTTTAGCTGAGTACAGAATGCTAATTGATAATTGTTCTCCTTCCAAATGAGGAAGGTCTTCTTACATTCAGTGTTAAGAAACAAGGCCATTCTGATTCCTGATGCATTTTTTTCACTCTGGAAACTATCAGGATCTACTCTTTTCCCTCCCTCCTGGTGCATCATAATGAAATGGCATCTTTATTTATTCCTTGTGTTGGATTCTCGGTTAGCCCTTCCATTCAGAAAATTCATGTTCTACAGTTGTAGACACTTTTCTAGAATTATTTCACGAATACTTCTCTCTCCTCCACTATCTCTGTTTCCTCCTTTGGGGGTTTTTATTAGTCACATGTAGACCTCCCAAAACAAGTCTTCAATTCTTACCTCTTGTCTTTTATTTTTCATCTCAGTTGTTGCTTGCATGCTTGTTTCATGGATTTTTCTGGTTGCTTGCTCTGGTCCTGTTTGGGGAAAGTTCCTTGGCTTTTTCTTTCATCCCTCACACTGTCCTTTCATCTTCTGCCTTTTCAGTTACCGCTAGCATTCCATCCTTTCTGGTTGCTCCTTTATCCTACTCTTCTTTCATAGATGCACTATCTCTCCCTCTCTCCTAAGTTAATTAAAAACCATTTTTGTTTCCTTGACACTTTTCTTCAGTCCCCTGCCTTGCCTCTGTTTCCTCTAAAGTTCCTTTTTGTTCTATTTGTTGTATTCTCTGGTTTCAGATGCCCTCCACGAATGGGTGGTGGTTCTTGACGGTCCACTTTTGGTTAAGATTGAAGCCCTAAAAGCAGAGACAGAAACTCCAACTGTCTGGATTGGGCTTGCTGCGTAGGCCTCACTATATTGTGAAAGAATAGTTAACCTGTATATTAAAATAGCTCAAATATCAAAGCTTTTTCTTTGTGGTAATATTAGTTCTGCGGGAAAAACTCTACTAATCTTCTGCCCTGGCTGGATGAATGTGTACAGTATGGGCAGCATGAGCATAAAATAAAATGCCCGACTTCCATGCCTGCCTTCCTGGACTGCCTGACTGATGCTCATTACCCCGCAGGCTGGTTAAATATGACAGAACATACCACATGCTGTCTCCTCTCCCTCCCCGTAAACTTAACTCTCCACTCTATCCCTGCCCTTCACTGTGCCTAATTGTCACTAAATCCTAATTTCCTCTGGTTTCACTTATCACCAAACAAACCTTTCTCCTCCTGTGCGGGGGTGTCAGCTGGCTGCACCGGATGGGGCAGGGTCCCAAGCGTCCCGACCACTGCTTAGGCTTTGGGTCGATCACCTGTTTTCGGTCTGGGGCCTCTTCTCTCCCGGCTTTCCACAGCACCTGGTCTCAAAGGTCTCAAGCTATCCACTTTCCTCGGCTGCCCACAGAGCAAACTATTGAGTGCCATGAATTGACTCCCTAGGAAGAGTCTTGAGCTTGCCTCTGCCGACTCATCTGCCACTCCAAGCTTCTAGAAATATTGTCTTTTTTGCTGGTGCCTCCACTTACATTTCCTTTGTACCTGTGGCTTTGTTCATTTTTATTTTTTTACTACCATTATAACTAGATTTGGAGAAGAAAAGCAAATAAAGACATACGGGCATTCTGCCATATTGAACCAGAAAAAGTCAAGTTAAACTTTGGATGACC
Source organism: Aplodontia rufa (assembly GCA_004027875.1). Taxonomy (NCBI): domain Eukaryota; kingdom Metazoa; phylum Chordata; class Mammalia; order Rodentia; family Aplodontiidae; genus Aplodontia; species Aplodontia rufa. The sequence goes on from PVKS010003892.1 coordinate 12,265, forward strand.
TCCATCATCATGTGCACCCATCAAGTGGCTCAGACTCTAAGACTACCTTCGCCTTGACTTTCCTATTTACACACATGGTTCTTCCCTGAAAGGGTAGACACTTTGGCTCACTTTTTTATATTCCCAAGGCCTAGAACAATAGCTATTTGTTACATAGATTAGATTCAAGTGGTTTCATTCTTGTTCATGTACAACAAAATCATATCTACCATTTATTTGTTAAGTACCTTGGATGTGCCAAGCCTGGTCTAAGCACATTACCGATGTTATTTTGTTTAATTTCACCCTTGTGGCAGTGCTGTGATATAGATTGATTAGTCATGGGGCTCAATGATTTTATGACAGCCATACCATTAGCTAAAGTGGGATTCAAATAGTCCCATCTAAACCCCACTCGACCCAAAGACCTTGCCTCTTCCACTACGCCTCGCTGCTCCCCCCACACCAAAATCAAACATTAAGACAATGGGAAGGAGCATCAAGACACAGAGAAACAGTATCCAAGGGCTTAAATTCAGAAAGCATGTGCCAGCCAAAAACATGGGGCACAAAAGATTGTCTGAACCAAGACTAAATGTTGTTGAGTGCTTATTTGCATTTGGCAGTTCAGAGTTGAAGATCGCTTTTCAAACTTCATAATTAGTATGTGTTGCATGTGGCAGTTCTAAAAGTGCTTTCAAACACATTATCTTGTTTAAATAACTAAACCAAATGATCAAAAGTCAACTAGATGCGAATAAGGTGCTTTTAAAGTCCTGAACGAAGAGTTTTAGAGGCATATTTTTATTATGAAAGTATAATGCATTTCAGAAATATACTTGAGTATCAAACGCCCCTAAAAATAAAGTCAAATGCATACTGATTAACATAGTGATTTAAGTATGCCCAACTGTAAGTATGATTCAACATCATATTCCCCAGGAAAGTATTTGGACTTGGAATTATCCATTGAACAACATATTTTCATTCAAAAACATATTGAAATATAAGCAGCTCTCACAACACTTGCTTTTAGAATCACCAAATTTTGGCTTTGTTGAAATTACTTCTCCCATGGCTTCAATTTCTTCTGCATACACAATTTGATACTTGAATTGTGAAGCAAAAACAGAATTTTTCTCATGGCAAAGGATGCCATGCAATTAGATTGAACATATTTTGAAACCCTGACTATAGATGAAGGTCTATGCTAAGCATTCTCACAAAGTCAATGCTGAATGAGATATGTTTCCAAACATTGTGGCACCTAAGAGGGAAAACACAAGTTTGCAGCTTAATACAAGGCAGACATGAGCAGTGCAGTGCTGGCTACTGATGGAACACGCTGCTGCGGTTGGAATTACATGGTCCTTCAACATGCATGTTGGAACTTAAAGCCCAAGGTGGTGGTACTACGAGGGGACACTATGGGACAATTTATTCCATTCTCTCTCCTGGTCTCTGGTGGCTACCAGCCATCCTACATCCCTTGCCTTCCGGCTGAATTGCTCCAATCTCTGCCTCTGTCTTCAGTTGACCTGTCCTCTCTCTGTCTTCTCTCTTGTCTCAGGACTTGCCATCGGATTTAGGACTAATCCAGAATAATCTTATCCGTTTTTCCACAAATCGCATTCTGATGTTCAAACTGGACATTTCTTTGGGGAGGCATGATTTAACCCCTTACAAGACATTTTCACATCAAAAAATAGCTTAAAATATATTTTCCTTAAACTTACATTTGGTTGAATGTCAGCCTCAGCAACTTAGCAAGCCTCTAAGCAACTTAGCAAGATCCTGTCTCAAAACAAAAAGAGAAAACAGAGCTGAGGATGTGACTCAGTGGTTAAACACCCTTGGGTTAAATTCCTGGTATAAAAAAATCCAAACAATAAATTGTCAAAAACAATTTGATTGCCGCTGTTTTCTTTCTGAATTTAGCTTTTCATTGTCGTCAGGTTTTTGAGACCATGGCCAGGACTAGGAGACCAATTGCTAAGGGGGCCTCCCCAGACCTACCTCGCACCACTGTGGGGGAGACCAGCCATGTGATATCACTGGATCCACAGCTGCCCAGAAAGTGGCCATGAGCAATGCATCTCCATGCAACCCTTCTTCACCTCCTGTACCGAGAAGAGAGCAGATCTCCATATTCGAAAAATGCCCTACAAAAGCCTAAGCAAGAGACATTAATCAAAAACATTGTAAAACCAAGTGAAGAAAATAAAGTCTAAACTAATTCAAAATTTGCTGTAAGCACCGGGAACATTTAGAAGCTGAACTTTAAGAATGGATTTTTGTAGGGCATTTCATAATTGCCTTAATTATGGAAAACACATTTTATTGGATTAGAGGTGCAATTTGATGCTCTTCGGGTACTGGAAAAAGAACTCTCGGTAATTGTATGAAATGATGGACAGGCTTTCAGGCCCCTGCACTTGTTTTTTGACTTTGTGATTTAAGTGTGAAATTGATCTGAAGTCTGCATGGGTCTTCTATCCAGTATGCTCAAATGTAAGCAATGCAGTTTCATTTGAACTGGTTCAGTATAAAATATCCTTTTGGTGTGCAAAACTCAAATGCTTCTCTTAGAATAGAGAGTCCAATTTATGTCATGCTATAATCATAGCAGTTCTAAACTAATTTAACACTCTGAAGAAGTTAATTAACATCATTAAAAAGTGCATCCAGTCAAGTATAACATGTGACCCAAATAAATAATTGAGTGAACTTTCCCACTCTGTGGTGACATGTTCCAAGGCTGTCCTCTTTCATCAGACCTGGTCAACAATTGTTTGAAACATCTGACACCAACCACATTAGACGATTTCCATGAAGGTGTAAACCTACATGGCAGCCTAATAAACAACTTAAGTTTCATGGCTGACATTGATTTATACATCTCCTGAAGAGATGGTGCATGAAATGATCAGAATAGTCAATAATGCAGACAAAATGTATGGGCTTAAGATAAGAGAGCAGAAAACAAAATCAATGCCTTCCAGCTATTAACGGCATGCAGCAGAGTTCATAATAGATAGCATTAAACTTGAACAGGTTGCATCATTCAAATACCTCAGAGAAGCTGTCACTCCACAGTAATTGCAAGATAGCATTCACGTAAATGAGTATATATGACTTTAGCTTGGTCACTGAAGGCATTTACCATCTAAAAGCTGCTTAGATGAGGTGTTTGGGGTGTTTTCTTATTGCAAAAATTTTAAAGGTCACTAAGCATACTAATAAGTATCATTAGGTGCCTAAAACTTAGATAATGAAGACCGTCAATACATAGCTATACGCCTTCACGCACAAAACAGACCCACAAAGGGCAAAGCAATCAGCTGCATGTGGATGGTTTTCCCTTTAAAGGAATGAAATTGAATGGAATTAAATAGTGCTATCTTGTAATAAACACAATCATTGTTAAGCTCTACAGGTCAGATAACTTTTTGTCTCAAAAACATGAAAGGATTTCCAGTGCTACAGAGTGGTTGTTACGGTTTGGATGATACGTGTCCCCCAAAAGCTCATGTGTGAGACAATCCATGAAAGCTTAGAGGTGAAATGATTGGGTTACAAGAGCCTTAACCCCATCAGTGAATTAATCCCCCTATAGGGATGAACTCAGTGGACACTTAAGGCAGGTAGGGTGTCGCTGGAGGAAACAGTTCATTGGGAGTGTGCCTTTGGGGTGTATACATTTCGTATTTGGTGAGTGGAGTCAGTCTGTGTGTCTGTCTGTCTGTCTGTCTCTCTCTCTCTTTTTCCCCTTCCTAATAGCAATGCCCAGAGCCATTTCCCACCACCATACTCGTCCGCCATGTTTGACCTCATCTCAAGCTCTGAGGAATGGGGGCTGCTAAAGCTGACTAAAATAGTGGTTGTGCACATAGGCTTGGAATCGTGTCAACCTGTGTTTGATTCACTTCTATCACTTGTTAGCTCTTTTTAGTTAACCTCTCTGGGCTTCTGCTTATCCATCTATTTGTTGTGGGAATATAACAGAATAGATTGCAGGCCTGGATATATATCTTAGTCTCTGAATAAACTATCTTTATATTCAGTATATGTATAAATACATTTGTCTTGGAACCAAATTTCTTAAGTACTAGTAAGTTACCAAAGACATTTCAAAACAATGCCAGTTCTTATTAATCTCTCTTTATTATGAAAATTATAATGCTTAAATCTAAAGCAGTTAAGCCGATGGCCAGCCTGCTCTCCAGCAATTTAAATACATTCTGGAGAAGTAGGCACCAACGATGAGACTAATGTGCACAGGTTAGCTCTCCATTTTATCTTACCTGAAGCATTTTCCAAGGAAATGAGTATTCATATAATCCCAGCTCAGATTCCCCATTTAATCAAGTATCTAAGGACCCTTTCAAGGCAACAGGACATCCTTCCAAGTCACATGCCTGCAACTTCGCATCTCAGTAGCCTTCCCCACCGCTCATTACTGTTGCTACAGCTTCAAATTTGGCTCCACCATTTGGAATTTCTACTGATTTTATTTTACTGTTAGGCAATACGCATTAGAGGAGAATCACATGACCCATCTCTATTAGCAATTGGTAATTTTTAATCATACTATTGTATAAATTATCACCTTTTTTCATTTATTCATGTCATGAACAACTGCTGAACTGTGTAAACATTTTGTTGAAATACCATGTATAAAAAATCACAATGTTAGGAAGGCAATGGCTATGTTTCAGGGCATCAAAGCTGAAATGCGTTCTGGGTAGAAAAGTGTCCATGGCCTTGGCTCTGTGCCATTATCCAATAATGGAAATAGAAACACAGCCTTTCCATTAGCCAGAAAGGTGATTCTGCTGCAATCAGAGGCTTAAAAGCACAGCTGCTGCTGGGCCCAGAGGCCCCGGTACAGGACCTTGCAGTTGAACAAATATCTTTCCATTGATCTCCACAGAGCACCATCAGGAGCTTTTCCTCTGACCCTCTGCTTTGGTGCAGCTCAGTGCAAGAAGCCACAGGAGGACCAGCCCTCGAGAATAAATTATTGTCTCCCACCCCACTAGAGAAAGGCTGCGTAATGATGCCGATTTTCCATCCCTATTTTCTGAGCACCCATGGGTTGTAAGGACAAACTTTCCCCAGAACATTTTGTGATTGGGAGATCCAATAGTCAAGCTGGAAAATTAATGGGCACTTCAGTGCCCAAAAATAAGATCACTAAAAATAGAAATCAGAATTGCTGGTCTGATCATTTGCATTAAATTCTTTAATTGGCAGTTTAAAAATGAGTGAGGGTGATACTTAATAACCCAGATCTCTCTCCTAAATAAAATCATGTACAAAAGATGAAAATGAACCATCAGAATCCCTGGTATTCTGGGACAGAGCGGAGCAGCCCATCCATGCACCAAGTTTACAAACTTCCGCCAATTATGCTCTCTCTGCCCTGACCGCACTGGTCCTTTGGGAACTTGTGTCATTCCTTGCCCTGTAAGACTTTATAATCCCTCTGGGAAAGCAACACTAGAAAATATTCAGAGGCAGATCACCAAGAGAGAGGAGAGCAGCTCACCTTGTTGGAACGTAAATGCATTAGGAGTCGGAGGATGAGGCCGCTGGCGCAGAAACAAGGGGCCCACCTGGCCGCGCAGCCACCTTTGCCGGACACAGGTCAGGCCACTGAGCTCACCCTTGTGCCTCTGTGTCGCCCCCCAGCTGCAGGTGCTCTGCTCCCTGTGCAAAACAATTCTCTTCCTGCTGGACCTGTCTCTGATGGCCACTGGCCACAGGTGCCCAGTACTCACTATCCCCATGCGTCCCCCCAACCATCTCTCCACCTCTAAAACGCACTTGGATCTACTTGATATTGTAGAAAAGAGCAAATTGGGATCTTTCATGCCATGCTCTGATAATAGAAGTTGGTGATCTCCCTTCTTTTGCATAAAACCTTGAAACATTCTCATCATTTCCATTAAAGATGTTATCATAAATGCTGAAAAGGTCTTAGCTACTAAGATATTCCTTGCATCAGTGTTTACGTAGAGAAATTTTGAAAATACTCTAAATGTGCAGTAGAAGGGAATGCAAGGCATAGAAGATGAGGCAGCCGTCCAACATGGCGCAATAAATGACATTTAGCAACACAGAGATGTGTTAAGAGTAAGTGGAAGGAAATGTCAGGACACTTCACAAGAAGCAAAGCATGATCCCACAATTTTATATGTAATGCATATAATTTATAAATGAAGGGATATTCACAAATTATATCTGTATAATTTTATATATTTACTACATATAATCTTTATCTAGATATGCCATATGCATAGAAACTGTCTACTGGGCAAGGTAACTTGATGTTTTTACTTTATTGCTTTCAGTATTTTTCTGACTTTTTTTAAACAGAAAACAGCTCACAGATGTTTGTAATTATTCCAGCACAACTAACATTTTCCTTTTCATGATAAAATATTTTAAATCTACCACTATTTATGGCATATGATAAATGCATAAGTGCCTGCCACCAAGCTTGAACGGCTCTCTCTTTCTGGGTAACTTTGCTTTCAACACAGGGTATGTAGGATGAAAAGTAGGTCAGAATACCAAAATGCTACACGTATTTACCCTCTGATAATGAAAGGTTTATTTCTGAGCCTCTTAAACTCAGTTTTTAACTGCCCAGACTGTCTCTAAAAAACACCCTCTTACCCAGCCTCTGCACCAGTAATAGTAACATATAATGCAGGACAAAGAACCATGATTTTCTCTGTTCAGGGAGCCGTTATCATCTGCTGGGGTCCGCTCGCTGTGGCTCGCTGCTCACCTCCTGATTTACTTAAATCTCTTTGCTTCTATCAACCACAGGGAATGGGACACTTATAGGTAACAACTGACAATTTGAAAAGAAAATATAGAGAAAAGCTGTGTAAAGCAAGTGGTTCAGATTATAGCTGTTGACTTCTAATATTATTTGATAGATGAGGCTGCTACAATTATCTACTGCTCTTGGGTTCCATTACTGGAACAAGAAGCACACAAAATAAGGGCAATTTCCCAAACAATGTATAGGACCACTTAACTTTGTCAAGAGCCATTTCTGCGAGTGAAGTCCTCCTTGTTAGAGACACGAAGATAATGTGCTGGCAACTCGACGCAGCATTTAGTTCACACCACATTAACCACCTTTTGTTACTTCTGCCGTGCTCTAGTTAAGGCCAAATTGGATATTATTTTTAACTAAACGTTTGTTTTAAAACGCACTCATGGAATCTACCATTTTTCCCCTAAAAAAAAAATAAAGGGGGGAAAGGCTCTAAAATAATATTTGAAATGCCCTAAACAAGTTCAAGAATGAAAAAGTTTCTACCTTAATTTTGCATGAATCTTCCTTGCAAATAGATACCCCAAAATTATTAGAACAGTTTTCATTCTTAAAAAATATTACTCTGTGGTTTAACCTCGTGTTACTATTTAAAGATCAAAAAAAGAAACTCTGTCTCTAGGAAAAAAAAAAACGCAATCCATTTTTAAAAGGCAAAAAAATAGAATGCCTGAGCAGTGAACTAAATCTTTGCATCCCTGTTACCTATTAATTTATTTTGCATTTTGCTATTGGATTGAGTCATTGGGTGCATTTGGGAAACGTTGGGATTGCTTCAGGAATTACACTAGACCCCCCAGCTCCATTTCTTTATTGGAAAGCAGAGAGAGTGAAAAAAGTGTAAGGGAGATAAGAAAATATTTAAGTCAGAAAAACACAGAATCACTACTAGCCCTGCCTGATGAATGGAAGATGAATAAATCTCAGTCAACCACAGTCTAGAACCACTTCCGGGTGGCCACCAGGAAGCTCACCTAGAGGCCCTGACCTTTGTCCCCTAGACAGAGTCTACAGATATGAACTTAAATGTCACCTCATTTTCTTAATTGAAACCCCCTGATTTTTCACTCTATTCTGGTTGATTTGATGCATTTCCAAGCCACAGCTGGGCAAGCCCAAATAGCTAGTAGGATACTGAACTCCTGTCCTTCCCTGGCTACTGAAAGGGCTGCGTGCCCCCCACCAACTCCCCGACCAGATGCTTGGAATTCTTGTAGATGTTCATCTGAGAAATGCCCATGTCCCCTAAATCTGGGTCACAGTGAACATCAGTAAATGGAGCTGGTCTAAAAGCATGCTCCTCTTCAATAATCTCAAGAGAGATGGTTAAGCTTGTACAGTTTAATTATAACATTCAGAAATTTTTTATTATTCTTTCTCAGCTCCTGAAATCTTTTAAGTCCCCTTTAAAAGGGCCTCTACACAAAAGGTAACTTCATCCTGGAGAGAAAGAAACTCAGACTTGGCCATACCACTTCCACTTGGGCATTGATTAGATGTCTTTTTTTTTTTCTTTAACAAATTCAAAAAGAAAGGGGACACGATTTAAAACTAAAATAGAACCAGGCACATTGTACAAAGGATTATTTCAAGTAATTCTCCTTGAAACTATAACAAAGGAATGTTTCCTGGGGATTAAATGGACTGTCAGGTAATCAGAAAAGTTCTTTTAGGTTTGTCCTCAGGAAGAAAAAGAGCACTTTGGATGGATTTTGTTCCTGGCATTTTGTGACACTTTACAGCTTATTCCCTGGTGTCACACCGATTTATTTTATTATTCATGAGCTCCGTGAAGGAAGGAATGATCTTAGAGGTCCTCAGCTGGACCACACTAATAGATCCTTTCCCTACCCTGCATCTACTGTTACTTTAATATGGATAAGATTGTTTTATTAATGAGAGCAAATGGGTTTCCTGAATATCAGCCTCTGCTTTGGTCACTCTGGAACCTGTTATACTTGATTAATTGATTCTCAACTTTTTGAGCACCCTTACTATTTTTGACACTGTACTTTAAAAAAGAAATTGGACATAAAGGAAGAAAAGCTGTACCTGCAGGAAGTTACATTCTAATGAAACAAGACAGATGCCCATTACTAACTGAGGATGCCACATTCAACTATCAATTATTCATGCAAAGATTATCCATGACGTGCTTTGAGAGCACCCATTGTGAGTTTTGAAATCCCAGGCTCTCTGACTTCTCAGCTGCGCAGAGGGTGCAATCTGAAACACTAGACCACACGGTGCTCTAGTGACAGAGGGAAGCCGCCCACCACCCCCAGCCGCCTCTGGACCTCCACCCCCCTTCAGTAAGCAGGCATGAAGACTTCCAACAGCATCCTATGCCAGGCACCATGGAAACAGATGGATGGCGTGTGACGAGGTGTCCAGGAGCCCCCAGACAGGAGCAACTAACTGCACCTGTGGAGACAGGGAAAGTTCTAATGGGAAGCTGACACTTAATCTATGTGTGGCAGGGGAGAAAGAACAAAACATGCTAAGCGGAGTGAGAGGAAAAAGAGGCTGGAAAGGGGAGGGTACGAGGCACAGGAAGAAAGGATTCAGACCTCAACAGCTCAAGGGACACACTTTCCAAGCAGAAAATGGCCATCTGGTTTTGGATAGGTGGTCTTTTATGGACTGAATTGGTGGGACGGGGAGGGTGGTCACTGCAGGAATTTTCTGGTCAAGCTGTTTATTTTAGTTGAGTGGGGATCCTCCTCTGAGAAAAGGCCCGAAACACTGGGTTCCATAAGGGCTGAGTCTGTGACCTTCAATTCTGTGACCTTCGGTGTAAAGGAGCCTGTGAACTTCAACGCAGTGAGCAGGGTTTGCTGCCTGACTGAGTGGCCTTTGGCAACCTTCCATATCCATCACAGAGTATGAGCAAATGCGAAGAATTATGAGATCACATGACGGCCTGTGGACTCTGTGTGCCACTGAGCATGACCCTGGGCTGGCAGGCAGGAGCAGGGTAATGCCATTCCTGAGAAGAGTCACCAATGAAAATACAAGCAGGCAAGCAGAGTCAACAGGACTTTCTCCCTTTGGGATGTGAAGGACCCTCTTATGGTTTGAAAGTGAGGTAAGAAGGTTTAAAGTGAAATGATTGGGTTAGGAGAGCCTTAACCCGATCAGTGAGTTAATACCTCAATAGGGACTAACTGAGTGGTAGCTGAAGGTGGGTAGCGTGTGACTGGAGGAAGGGGGACCTGGGGACTGCCTTTGGGGTGTATATTTTGTATCTGGTGAGTGGACTCTGGTTCCTCGCCATGTCTTAAGACCTTTCCTCTGCCACTCTCTTGCGCCATGATGTTCTTCCCCATCTCAAACCTGAGGAATGGAGCCAGCCTTCTATGGACTGAGACCTCTGAGCCAAATGAACTTTTCCTTCTTAAAATTGCTCTTGTTGAGTCTTATGGCCACAGCAGTGATAAAGCTGACCAAAATAGATGCCCCCCCCACACACACACACTCAGTACGGCTTAGGTAACCAAGCGGTTGAGGGCCACCATTAAGACTGGGAGCTCTAGAGGTAGGACCTTTTCAGGGGGAAATAATGAGTTTGGTTTTGGCCATTTCTTTCACAATAGCATTGAGAGCCGCGAGCAGGTGGTAACCCTCAACACCACACCTGAGCTCCACACGTGACTAAGGGAACCAACCGACTGCTCCCGCACATGCACCCTACCTAAGACAGGTCTCCCACAGTCTTCGTGGTTTCTTCAGCCCACATGCGGAGGGGTACACTGACACCGACTGCAAAAACAAATCCAAAACCCAAGACTGCTTATTTGTACTAACCAATCTCATTTTGTTTCTAATTTTGTGTGAATACTTATTCTTCTGCTTTGGGTATGATGTGAGGCAACTGCTCAGGTCTGAAGAAAACAGTGCCCCGTTAGCCTTGAAGTTGGCAGCAGAGGGAAACGGTGCCAAAAGGTCTAGCAAATGTCACTAGGAAAATAATGGTCATTGATTTGCTTGTTCATTCATTCAGCAAAATACTGCAGGCTCCCTCGAAGCCAGGTGAGGACACACCACAGGGACAAAGGGGGCCTGTTACGGAGTCTGCATGGCCCTGGGCGAGCAGACAAGGCAACCGTGTCAGCTCGAGGAAAAGGCACTGGGGTGAGATGACTGCAGCTGGAGCCCGAGGGGGTGGCCAGGGAGAGGCCCGGGCAGAGGACAGTGGGCTGGGAGCTGCACGGTGAGAAACGCCATGTATGCGGAGGGGAGGGAGAGGCAGCAGATGACTAAGGCACAGAGCCTGGGGCCATCAGGAAAGAGCAGCTTCCACGAAAAACATTCGGCCCTGGAGTCTCTGAGCAACTTCCAGGAGAAGCCCAACGGACCGGGGTAGAGCAGGGAAACGAGGGATGGGGAGAACCCAAAGGTGAGACCACGAACTGGCACCAGCCTTGGCTCGCTCCGTCACTATGCACATGATCAGATGATGTGGCAGCGATTCCTCCTATGTATACAACTATGTTGAACGGATTAAAAAAAATTCTGCAAAGGCTACAGCCAAAAAAAAAAGAAATAATTAGTTCCCGTAATTCTAATATGTAAGAACTTTCTTTTTACTCAGAAGCTGAAAGCATCAACAATAAAAATACAACTTTTCAATGCATTAAAAAAAAGAAAGATAGATAGATAGATAGATAGGAGCAGCCGGTGCAGCCTGGGCAGAGCCAGTGAAGGGCAGGAGAAAGGAGCTGGGGCGGGGCGAGGCCAAGCAGCCCCTGGAGAGACATGAGAGCAGGGAAAAGGAGGGCCTCGGGGACATCGGCCTCACACTCCAATGTCAGCCCTCACTGGGGGACCTCAACGTGCGGCCCGACCTCTCTGAAACCTCTCTCTCCTTATTTATTACAATCCTAACATCTCTACCACCTGAGACAAAGTATAAATGAGATAACTATGCAAATGCCTGGCACCCAGGAAACGCCTAACAAATGCGAGGCCCTCTGCCTCATTCTTCTCTTTTAATACCAATCAAGAGAGCCAGTGTGGGTTGTGAGCTCAGAAGAAAGGAAACTTTTCTGGTCTATACATGTGAGGTTCCCTTTCATGCAGCTCCTGACTCCTGGGGTTGACCTTCAGTATGTCCCATTTTCAGGAACCCCCGGTGACCTAAGGTAAACATGCAGAGATAGATGGGGTCATATGATGGTGGAAAATGTCCCTCTGTGAGCCAGGAGACCTTCAAATTAATTTTCTGTGTAACCCTGGCATTTGTAAGCTGAAGTCCTGCAAGTTAAAAATATAACAGTAACTCTGCAAGATAAATGCTTTTTTAAATCAATAATTACTTTGAGGTCCTTAGAGAAAGGTATTCTATAATGCAAGTTCTTCTGCTTGGTCACCACTTATCCCCTTGCTGCCCATGGCTTGGTGGCAGGGCCAGTGGGGATCAGAAATATTCCTGACACACACACCCCCAGAGTCAGACTAAACCATTTCTGAGATCTTCTTTAAGATCCCCCTTCCTCTATGTTTTCTGCCTCCACAGAAGCCCAAGGAGGTCTTGTCCTCCTTGAGGCTCCTACACCTCTGAATTTAGCTCTGTCTCAGAGATGGAGGCCCCTTTGTTGTCCACAAGTAGCACCCTGCAGTTCATTCTCCTCTCCCACACACAGGGAGACTGCTGCAAGGCCAGACCCCAGGGTTACAGGTCTGTAGTTTTCTTGCCTGCATCTTGGTTGGATATACCTGCTGAAGACGGGTAGGAAGAGCAATCACAACTAACCTGCAGCCACAATCAATGGATCCAAATGCTTGGTGACTTTCTTTAAATGTTTATCAAAAGAAAAAAAAACGGAGATTGATCTATGTGTAACCTTTGCCTCCTTTCCTGTGAGTACTTCAAGACTTGGATCTAACATTTAAGACTATTGTGAAACACTGTCTTCGTCTTGGTCCATTTTCAGTTGCTAAAATTCTAAATACCAAAGATTCAGTCAATTATAAAGAATAGAGGTTGGGGGCTGGAGTAGTGGCTCAGCAGTTGGAGCACTTGCCTGGCATGCGCAAGAACCTGGGTTCAAACCCCAGCACCACATACACAACTAAGTGTTGGAGAAACAAAGGCCAGATGAAAAAATAAGACTGATGCTCTCTTTTTCTCTCTCACTAACAAGAAGAAGAAGAAGAAGAAAGAAGAAGAAGAAGAAGAAGAGGAGGAGGAGGAGGAGGAGGAGGAGGAGGAGCAGGAGCAGGAGCAGGAGCAGGAGCAGCAGGAGCAGCAGCAGCAGCAGCAGGAGGAGGAAGAGGAGGAGGAGAAGGCTAGAGGCTTATTTAGCTCAGGGTTCGAGAGGCAGGAAAACCTACAGCAGAGTGCTGTCATCTGGTGGGGCCTTCTTTCTGGTGGGGACTGTGCAGAGCCTGAAGCTCTCCAGAGCATCAGGTGGCAGAAGGGACTGAGCCCTAGTCCAGGTCTCTCATCCTCTTCTTATAAAGCCACAGCCCCACAGGATTCGGTCCCACCTTATGACCTCATTTAGCCTTACTCACCTCCCAAAGATCCCCCTCCAATACCCTCTTAATTCCTCTTACAGGAGATTAAATTTCAACATGAGTTTTGATAGGGACAGGCAGACCATCACACAAACTCAATTGTTCTGCATAAAATCTCATGAAAGATCATTTGTAATGGATTGAATGATGCCCAAAAAAAAACAACAGTCCACATCCTAATCCACAGAACCGGTGCATGTGACCTTAACTGCTGCTACAGTGAAGGGATCCTAAAGTGAGAAGATCATCCTGCATTTTTTGGGTGGATCCTGAATCCAGTAACAATACCTTCCAGGGAGAGGGAGATCACACAGACTGAAGGCTGGCAGACAGCCTAACTCTGGAGCAAAGACTGGATGGATGCAGCCACAAGCCAAGGAACTCAGCTATCAGAAGCCACGTGAGAAGCCTCCAGGGGCAGTGCAGCCTTTGGACACTTTTGACTCCGATCTGACCTCCAGACCATGAAGCTCAATTTCTGTTGCTTCAAGGCTTCCAGTTTGTGGTAGTTTGTGACAATAGCCACAGAAATGTAATATATTATATTTGGGGAAAGCATCTAAGTCACTGTGGTTTCAGATGGATGAGACATAAGACAATGGGCCCTCTGGTCAGTGGTTTCTCAATTTGCTGCTCAAACCATAGACTCCCAGTGTCAAAATCCAACCATTTGTGACCAAGCCAAAGAAGTGGTGTACAGAAAGCCGAAGGAAGAAATCACCATGAAACCTGTTTGTTCTCAATCTCACCACCAGAAGAGTGAGAAATCAGTCATGAAGGAGATCTAAAGGTTAACTCATCAAATGCTGAAGTATTTTGTTCTAACGTCATTCAGAGAGATCTTTCTAAAATAAGCCTTAAAATTACCTGCCAATTAGAAATGCATAAAATATAATTAAACTTTTCTTAATGAAATAAAAACTGAACACATTTAAAATTAACCCCAGTTACTGCTATGTGAATGCAGCTATACAGGTACAGATTCTTATATGGCAAGTGACTCCATACCCCCTCCACTGCCCCAGGTCTCTAAACGTTATTAATCGACACTAGTACCTTTGAGAGTTACAGAACTACAGAGGCAGATCTCTTGTTCCTCTCTCTGTCTCTCTCTTTCTCTCTTGTTCCACCTCTTTCCTTCCCTCCTTCACCCTGTCATACAGACTCACACACATCACTCACACACACACACACACACAGCTTTCATTCTTTCTATGATCAATACTAGATTTCCCAGAAACCCACTAAGAAGGGAGTATAGCACAACTCAACGCACCCCGCCTGCTGAAACCTCAGCTATCAAACAGCGCAGGCAAGGACAGATGTGGAGAGAGCCTCAGTAGTGCACCCTGGTCATTGCTGCTGCTCTCTGCTAAGGTGCTTTGGCATACTGGAGCAGGCATAAGGTGGAGCAGAGCCATCCCTGGGTAGGGAAGAGGTGCTCTAGATGCTGCTGCCCATTGGTCATTAGCTGCAGTCCTGAAAGAGGATTCGAATATCAGCAGGCAGAGAGGAGATGAAGCACCTGCCAGGTCTCCATCTTTGCACAAAAAGAGGGTCACTGTTGGAGAATCAATAAAGAGGGGAAAGACCTGTGTGCAGAGCAAAGGAGAAAGAACTGTGCCTGAGACAGTGAGCCAAGAGCAAGACTTTAAATTGATGTATTGTAGGATGCTGGAAAATTTAGACACAGATGATAACAGAGCGCAGATAAAATAGGTTCCTGTGTATAATAAATATATATTACCAAGGTCCAACCCAGTGGCACACACCTTTAACGCAGCAACTCGGGAGGCAGAGACAGGAGAACTGCAAATCTGAGTCCAGGCTGGACAAGGAATGAGACCCTGTCTTAAAATAAAAAAATAAAAAGAGTTGGGGGTGTAGCTCAGTGGTAGCGTACCCCTAGATTCAATCCACAGTGTAAAAAAGGAATAATACCAGTAGGAATAATCTAAATGCTTAGAATATATTTTTAATGAAATAAAAGCTAGAAAAAGTAAGAGGAGAAAAGTGCCTGATCCGTTTTCTCTTAAAAAGAAGAAGATAAGAAAAGAGGGTGGTTTTCCCTGACAGAGACAGATTGGATACTACTTCTGCAAAACTTGAGGGGAACAGCAAATTAACAGAATCCCAGACAGAACTAGTTTGCTGGGTGCCAAGTGCAATGCCTAGTCACTCTCATTTGTGTTCAAATCTCTTCAAAACTAGGAAAGAAGCTAGAAGAAAGAAAATGCAGCTTATATTTAAAATATGAAAATCAAAGAAAGCGGCAAAGGCACATAAAATAACAGAAAATTAAATACATCGCTTATAACAATAAATGTAAATGGATTAACCTCTCCAATGAGGTAAGAACTGGCAGGAAGGAAGAGAAGGAGGAGACAGAGGGATAAAGAGAAAAAGGGGAAATGAAGGAAAGCAAAGCTGAGAGCAGTCAAGGTAAAAAGACGAAAGCAGGACTGACGGGGTTGAAATGTGAAAGAATTCAAGGCAAAAAAAAAATATTAAGCACTTTTGAAAGAACAATTCCATTTCTGAGAATCCATTTTAAGTTATTTTGCATGCAAAGAAAAATCTCTAATAATATAAATTGAAAATAACCTGAACAACTAACAATTAAATGCAATAGCATACATTCACAAAATAAGATGCTATGCAGCTATTAAAAATATGTTTTAGGAGCATAATTACTGACTTGACAAAATGTCCAATATATTTTACAGTAAATTAAAAACAGGTTACATGATCTTTCTTTAAAAAAAAATAGTCTGTTCATAAACACCAAAAGGTGCAATCACAGCAAATTACATGCATTCTTTGATGCCTACCTCTTTGGTTCATTTTCTTCTTCCTGCTCTGTTCCTTCACCTGTACTGTTGTCCACAAGTAGTTTTAAGCTGACCTATGTCAAACTAAACACTGTCTTTACTTTTTTATTAGAGAGAATATATATAACAGAAAGTTGAAAGGAAGGAAATTTTTCCTCTAGACCTCCGGTCTCTTTCCTGGCTCCATCACTGAGAACTCTGGATACACAACTGCTCAAGGGCAAAGTTTGCAAGTTAAGTTGGGTCCTTTCCTCTCCCTGATGCCACATCTCCAAGTCTTCCACTTAGGTCTAACTGGCATCTGTTCTACTGTCATATCACCATTGCCACCAGCCTGGTCCTTGTCTGCTCCATCTCCTCCATGCCCTGCTCATCTTGCCCAAGACCTCTGCAGACTTGACCCTCACCTCTAACCTTACATATCTCCATAACCAAAGTGATCTTCAAAAGGAAATTAATGTGGCCCTCCCTCGGCCAGACCCACCAGGAACTTCCTGTAGCACTGAGGATAAATGGCACCATCAGTCCCCCAAATGGCCTCCCTCCCCTGAACCACCTCCCATCACTCTGTGTACTACAGCATCCTGGCCCTCTTCCTCCACCACTGCACCCAGCTCTCAGCCTCCAAGACTTTCTCAAGTGTCCTCTTCCCTCTGTTCAGATACTACGCACCTGTCAAACTGAATGTCATTTCTACCTGGAGGCATTCTTCACCTCTCCAGCTGCTGTGGGTTGGATGTGTCCCAAAAGTTCATGTATTAAAAACACAATGGCCAGCACAACAGTGTTGGAAGGTGGAACCTAGCAAGAAGTGATCAGATCATGAGAGGTGCATGATTTTTGTCATTATCACAAGGGTGGGTTACTTATCCTAAGAGTAGGTCTGTGGTAAAAGTGAGTGTGGCCCCTCTTGCTCTTCCTCATGCATATGTGTTGCCTGCTGTGGGACCACCAAGCAAGGAAAGCAATCACCAGATGCCAACTCCTCAACTTTGGACTTTCCAACCTCTAGACTGAGAAATAAAATTCTTTTCATTATAAATTATCTAGTTTGTGGTATTCTGTTATAGAAGCACAAAACAGACTAAAATAACAATCTAAGTGGGATCTTCCCCAATGGTTCAATCTAAAGAAAATCATCTTTCCTCACAGCATTTGTCAGGTTTTTTAAATTATTAATTTCTTTTATTATTTGAGAAATATTTGTTTTATCTCTGGACTATGAGTTTCTATGGACAAGGCCTTTTCTATTAGCAATGTATACCCAGCACTTAGCTCAGTGCCTAACATATAAAAATCACAGTAATAAAACAATTTATACAGCACTTTCCATGTACCAAGTACTTTACACATGTTCACTAGATTAATCTTCACAACAACCCTGAGTATAAGTACATATTGTTCACTTATTGTAGGTGAGCAAACTGAGGCACAAAGAATTCAATGGTTCGTCCAAGAGTTTACTGATAATGCATGTTTAACTCAGGATTTGAAGCCAGATAATCTGGTTTCAAACTCCATGCCCTTTATCATTACACTACACTGTTTCTCTTGGTACATAATCAATAAGTTTTGTTCAATAAATCCTACCACCTAAGGAGGCATCATCATTCCAGATTCTTTCCAGGCACAAATATGACTACAATATAGCATTGTGCTTATTCAAACCTGGGATCAAATTTTGTGTATGACTTCTACTCCCACTGCTCTTAGCTAATACTATATAAACATCAGGGTTCTAAATATAGCATAGTATTCCATTATACAAGTCTATTTAAAATTATCTAATCATGCTTGACTTTTTTTTTACTCAATAACATTTTTATTCAATAACTTCAAAAGCTGTATTACTGCTCTTTATTTTTTAAATTAACTTTGATTTTTTTTTATTTATGAGCAACCTTACAGGATTTTAACAAAATAATATAAAATGTGTATATATTCTGGATATTGCAATTATCCCCAGGAGTGCCCCCCCAACTACCCCCTCCCTTATC
This sequence comes from Aplodontia rufa, assembly GCA_004027875.1. Classification (NCBI taxonomy): domain Eukaryota; kingdom Metazoa; phylum Chordata; class Mammalia; order Rodentia; family Aplodontiidae; genus Aplodontia; species Aplodontia rufa. Next base: position 30,450 of record PVKS010003892.1, read on the forward strand.
CCTCCCTTCCCCTTCCCATTATAACTGTAAAAAAAGTATTAGATTATAAAGCTTTACATCTTATCTGGATTTAACTCATGTTACTAGACCAACTTTCTCATTGTCCAGGGTCTAGTCCCCACCTCCACAGATGAGTGGAGACAATCAACCCTTAGATCTCTGGGTTAAGCTGATTTTACTCATCATGATCTCTTCTATAACCATCCATTTACCCTCGAAGGCTGCAATATCATTGTTTCTTATTGCTGTGTAATATTCCATGGTATAAATGTACCACAGTTTTTGGATCCATTCTTCCAGGGAGGGACACCGGGGTTGTTTCCATAGCCTAGCAATAGTAAATTGTGCTGCTATGAACATCGGTATTGCTGTGCCACTGTAATGTGCTGATTCTAAGTCCCCTGGAAAGATACCCAGGAGTGGAAC
>PVKS010003892.1:30975-99068 GCA_004027875.1 Aplodontia rufa
GATTCTCCATACTGCTTTCCAGAGGGGCTGTACCAGTCTGCAGCTCCACCAACAGTGTGTTAGTGTGCCTATCTCTCCACATCCCCTCCAGCATCTATTGTTGTTTATTTTCTTCATCTTTGCCATTCTGACTGGTGTAAGGTGATATCTTAATGTGGTTTTCATTTGCATTTCTCTGATTACTAATGATTTAGAGCACCATGCTTGACTTTTTAAGCATTTAGGTGGTTTGATTTTTCAATTTATTACAATTTTATATGGCCCTGTAATGACATTCTTAAACATAAATACTATGAAATGGCTTCGGATAAATTCCACAAAGAGTTCAAAATATATGAATTTCAAGGATTTTAAGGTGTATTTGAAAACAGACTCCCCCAAAACATGTAGGCATTCATGTCAAAATGAGACTCTCCACCCAAAACACCATCCCATCCGGGGCATGAGCATTCCCAAAATTTCTTCTGGGAAGAAGGTGCTTATGGCACATTGGGGATATTTTAAATTTAGGTCCTGACTTGGATAATATTAAAATTAGTTTATATTCCATGATTAAATAGTGGAAGGAAATAACAACATAAACATTGATGTAGATTTTAAAGACTGGCTTTACCTCAGCACATAACTAGTATTTATGCTATTAAAAAAAAATTATAACTACCACCATTAGTGGAGGGTTATTCATTTAGATCTAAACTAAAATTATAATCTAAAACAAGATCTGTTATTTCCTTTCCATGTAAAAACCCAAGCAAAATATACATTTTTATTACCCACCTCTAGTCTAATATTATTTCTAAAATTAAGCAATATTAAAAAAAAGATTTTCCTCACTAAAACTCAAATAGAAAAACGAAGTGTATGTAGGGCAGCCCACAACAGTAACACTTAGAAAAAGGTATGGCTTGACTATGGGTGTCTGCTTTCTTGTTTTTCTCCTCTATTTCCATACTTCTTCAAACAACATGGAAAATTCCTTGATTATAGTTAAGAAACTGCACCTTCTTATTGCATTAGATTCCCAATGGGCTGAAGTGAAATCTTGAGGCCGACATGACAGATGGCTCATCTCAGCGTTGGATTATGATACCCCACAAAAGTTTAAAGAAACTCAAATTCAATATATCCCAGAGTAAGGGACACCATATACCATAAACAGAGCATATTGGCTATATTAAATTACCAAGAAAGAGAAGAAGAATTAACCTAGAAAAGTTAAGAATTTGACTGCTTAAAGTAGATATAACAACAAAAATAGAAACTTATGAAAAATGGCATTCATATGGTAAAACACATTACCTATTTAAATAAAAGTTAGTTACACACATGAAACTTCAGGGTTCAGAATTCTCAAGGACTAGACTATAAATACTAATCCATTTGCATGATGAAAATAATCTTTTTAATAAACATAGATTTTACCTACACATCCTATGTACAATTTATAATCCAACAAATGTTGGTATTGACACAACATCTGTTTGTAGAGGTAGAAAAACTTTATTTGAAGCATGTGCGCAAGAAAGGGAAACCCTCAACACCTCTTGAGTAACACCATGGCTCCTGTGTTGGCAGGCCTATGAGAAAGGTAGTTAATCTCACGTATTAGACCCAACAAAGGCATAGTAACACATAATCTAGGGCAATCATAGATATGTGGGGGGGAATAGAATAGGTGGGGGAGGGGAGAGGGAGAGAGGATAGGGAGGGACCTAGGGGGTAAGTCTGGTTTAAGTGTATAAGCGTATCATATTGTTACTTTAAATGCATTTATGATTGCACAATAACTCAATTCTTTAGTAAAATATATTTAAAAATACAATAAAAATACATATTAAAAAAAGTGTTGTGTTGGGCATGATGACAATGTTGAATACACTTTTTTTTTTCAAAAACTATTTATGTGAGATAGCTGTCAGCAGAAATTTAGAAAAGCTTAAGAACTGAACCCTAGAGATATTTCATTAGATGCTAAAACTCTGAGTCACATTGGAAGTTAATTCCCTGTGTCCATAACATGGCCATCAGGTAAAACTATCCAAGAAGAAGGTGAGGAGTGGGGAGGTGAGATCCCCAAAAGCTCATGTGTGAGATAATGCAAGAAAGCTTCGAGGTGGAATGATTGGGTGATGAGAGTTTAACCTAATCAGTACATTAATCAACTAATCTAGATTAAGTGGGTGGTTACTGTAGGCAGGTACATAAGGCTAGAGGTAGTAGGTCACTGGGGGTGATGACTTTGGGTTGACATTTCGTCCCTGGTGGAGCACTCTCTGCTTCCTGAGCTGCTTTCCTCCTCTGTGCCTTTCTGCCATGATGTTCTGCCTCACCTCAGGTGCAGAGCAATGGAGTCAGCTGTCTATGGACTGAAACCTCTGAAATCTGAAGCCAAATGTATTTTTCCTCTTCTAATTGCTCTCATCAGTTTTCCTGGTCACAGTTAAAAAAAAATGCTGACCAAAACAGAACTAGTATGGTGAAGTGGGCTTTTGTTAGGACCAACCTGACCATGTGGTTCAGAAGACTCTGGAGCTGGTGTGTTAGGGGAGAATTTTTGAATAGTCTAGAGGTGCAAGCAGAAAAGGATTTAGAATGTTGCACAGATGGGAATTATGAAAGCCAGAATGCCAATAGGACTGTAAACAGTAAAGACTGGGCTCAGGAGGTTCCTGAGGAGGGGGACTCTATAGGAAATTGGACTAGAGGTCATTTGTGTTACATTCTGGATAAGAAGTTGTCTACACTGTCTGTGAGGTTGAATTTAAAGATGATGAACTAAATAATCTGGCAGAGGAAATTCCAAGGCAGCACAGCACTCAGGCAGTGCCATGGATATTGCTGGTAGCAAGGGTGATGTAAAAATAGCACTTATGGCCAACGCTGTGATCCCTAGAAGGAAACATTGAATAACTGCTGCAGGCTTTGTTTTCCTTAAGTATGGTTAAGGAACAATATTTAAAACTAACCACTAAAACTAGAATTATACTTTGCAGCTTCCAAATCATCTGAAAAAAATGGAGAACTGTGTCAATACCACAAAAGATAGGGAAAGGAGGAGGGAGGCAAAGAGAAAAATGTAGTGTTCAGGAAACACAAAATAAAATGGTAGAAGTAAGTTCAAATATACAAGGAATGACAACGATTGAAAATGAATTGAGGTCATAAATTTAAGAGGTGATCCTACTGACTTTTTCTTTACTACATTCATATGCTGCTTACAAGAGACATAACTAGAGTAAAAATACATAGAAAGATGATAATCAAGGAACAGAAAAATGCCTACCTATCAAATATTACATAAAATAAAGCTAGCATAGCAATGTTAATATTAGACAAATAAATTTAAATTTCAAAAAGCATTAATACAAAACAATGATGACAGGACATAATAAAAGATACAATTCAACATGACAATAACAAATATTGAGTTAGTATACGTATCATAGCTTTAAAATATACAAAGTAGAAATTGGCATAATCACAAGGACAAGGTGACAAATTTATAATCATAGAAGAGAATTAGTACCAGTTAGAATATAGAAGGTTGGCACAGCAAGATTAACCAGCTTGGTCTCATGGAAATAAAGAGAATCACATACCACAAAAACAGTAAATCATCCTTTCATGAACATGTGGCCCATCTACAAATATTGCCACAATACCGGGATTTCAAAGAACCTGAATCATTCCTTTCATCCCTTTTGATAGTGACAAAATCAAATTAGAAATTAATGCTACAGTCTGTTTCCAATTGTATTCTAGTTTCCACATATGAGAGAAAACATTTGGCCCTTGAGTCTGTGAGTTTCGGATATTTCACTCAGCATAATTTTTTCCATCTCCATCCATTCGGCTGCAAATGCCATGGTATCATTCTAACAGTGGAGTAGAATTCCATTGTATATATGTACCACAGGTTTTGAACCCACTCGTCCAGTGAAGGGCATCTGGGTTGGTTCCATAGTCTACCTATGGTAAATTGAGCTGATATAAACATTGATGAAGCTGTATCTTTGTAGCATGTCGAAACTAGCTCTTTTGGGAAAATACCCAGAAGTGGGATAGCTGGGTCATAAGGTAGTTCCAGCCCCAGTTTTTTGAGGATTCTCCACACTGCTTTCCAGAGTGGCTGTACCAGTTTGCAGTCCCACCAACAATGTGACAGTGTTCCTCTCTTCCAACAGCCCCTCCAACATCTGACATTTTTCATTTTCTTCATTTTGCCACTCTGACAGGTGTGAGGTGGAATCTCAGTGAAGTTTTGATTTGCTTTTCTCTGACTGCTAGTGATGTAGAGCATTTTCTCATACATTTATGAGCTTTTCGGACTTCCTCCCTTGAGAAGTTTCTATTTAGCTCCCTAACCCATTTGTTAATTGGATTATTTGTGTCTTTGGTGTTCAGTTTTTTGAGTTCTTTGTATATTCTGCATATTAGCCCTCTGTCTGAGGTGTAGCAGGCAAAGATTTTCTCCCATTCTGTAGGTTCTCTCTTGATGCTCTTGACTAAATCTTTAACTATGCAGAAGCTTTTCAGTTGAATGGCATCCCATTCATTTATTCTTGGCTTTAATGCCTGTGCTATGGGAGTCCTGTTAAGGAAGGTGGTGCTTACCCCTATGTCATATAATATGACAACGATTCCCTACTAAATGTAAGACTACCTTGAACAAATTTTTTAATAAAAGAAATTAATGCTACAAAGTAATAACAACAAAAGTATGTGTCTGAAAAACTTAAAATGAACTCTTTAGTAAAATCTTAATTAACAAGAAATTACTGAACCATGGTTTGCCTCGAATGAGGATGTTTCTTACAAAGACTTCTGACTTTACTTACTTTCAATTACTTCCTTGTTTGGTGAGCTGGCTTTCCAAGAAAGGATACATGGTTCTGAGAATATTTGAGAAGTCTTTACTGGCACCTGATGAAGGACACCACTGGTAGGACCCCCATCTGCAGCACCCTGTGCAGGACCAACAATGGGAGGTTCCCCACCTGGAGCAGCCCCGCCTACCTACACCCTGTGTTCTGGCTGGGGTGTGCTTGTGTTCTGCTGGAAGGTAGGTCTCCATTTTGGTAGATTCAGATTTGCAGCCTTGAGCCTGGAACCAAAAGGTAGAGCAAGAGCAACACCAGGATCCAGGCAGAAACAGCATCTGGAAGAAGGTGATCCTCAAAGAGTGGGTGGCTCAGCTGACAATTGGATTTGCAAGGAAAAACCACCTAAGGAACTGCCTGCCTTCCCCTCAGGAAATCTCAATTCAGAGATACACAGGAAGCTCTTCAAAATGAGGAATCAAACAAGGAGAGGTTCACCTCAAACTCAAAGCTCCCCCAAAAAGGATGCCACGGATAGGGGTTGAGATGAAAACCTTGAAAATATTATCAATGATCTGATTACTAAAAGGAACAAAATGAACTAAAAAACGATATAATGAAGGGGCTAAATGAGAAGACTGAAGAGATGAAAATCTCTATTATCAAAGAAATAGTCATACTCAAAAAGGAAGCAACAGAGCTAAAATCTGCAGTCAATGACATGAGAGGAACCATGGAAGAATTTAAAAATAGACTAACTTCTATGGAAGACAGAACCTCAGCTCTTAAGAAAGAACTTCTGACAATGAGGACAGGCTGAGCAAGCTAGAGCACACAGATGACAAAAAAGAAAAAACTCACAGAGCACAAACACAGTTTTAAAACTGTCTGGGATGAAATGAGAAGAAACAATTTAAGAGTCATTGGAATACAGGAAGAAATTGAAACACAAACAAATGGGATAAGGAATATTCTCAAGGAAATTGCTATAGAAAACTTTGCCCATATAAAAATAGAGTCAGATATGCTCATCCAGGAAGCTTATAGACCTGATCAAATGAGAAGCTCACCAAGACACATCATATTCAAAATGTACAACAGGGAAATCAAGGAAAGAATATTGAAAGCAGCAAGGGAGAAACACCAAACCACATTCAGAGGCAAACCAATAAGAATCACATCTGACTTTTCAGTTCAGACTCTGGAATTGAGAAGATCTTGGAAGGAGATCTTTCAATGCCTGAATGAACACAATATGCAGCCAAGAATACCATACCCAGCAAAACGCAGCTTCAAATTTGAGTGGGAAATAAGAACTTTTCATGACAAGAACAAACTTGCAGCATTCATGAACTGAAAGCCAGCATTACAAAGAATTCTCAAAGATGAACTCCATGTACAAGTACAAGCTAAAATTCCTCAAAACCCACAATCAGAGGAAATTCAATAAAAGTACAGGCTATCAACAGACAACTAAGACAGCACAGAATTTACTAATAAAACACAGTGAATATGAACCACAACCACATAACAATTCTAACACTAAATGTGAATGGTCTCAATGCACCAATCAAAAGTCACAGGCTAGCAGATTGGATCAAAAAGCAAAATCCAATAATATGCTGCTTACAGGAAACCCACCTTACAGCCAGTGACACCCACAGATTAAGGGTTAAAGGATGGAAAAAAATCAACAGGCATATGGCCCAAGAAAGCAAGCTGGAGTTGCAGTTCTTATATCTGACAAAGTGGATTTCAAACATAAATTAATCAAAAGAGATAAAGAAGGCCACTACATCATAGTAAAGGGAACAATACAATAGGAGGAAATAATCATAGTAAATATACACTCTCCAAACACCAATGCTCCCAACTATATGGAAAAAAATGCTCCAAGATATAAAACCACTTGTGGACCTCAACACAATATTATGGGAGACTTTAACACTCTTTTATCACCAATAGACAGATCATCAAAGCAAAAAAAAAACAGTAAAGATATCTCTAGTCTAAACAACACCATAAATCAAACAGATGTAATGGATATCTACAGAATATTACACCCCAAATTGGCAGAGTATACCTTCTTCTCAGCAGCACATGAGTCCTTCTCCAAATATAAAAAAATTATTCCATGTATCCTATCAGACCATGATGCCATGACCCTAATAATTAACAGCAAAAACCATGGCACAAAACATGCATATAAGTGGAGATTGAATAATACCCTATTAAATGAAATGAGGATCCAAGAAGACATGAGAACACTAATTAAGGAATTCTTGGAAGAGAATGAGAATGAAGATACAACATATCAAAACCTCTGCATTACTAATGAGAGGTAAACTTAGAACACTCCATTTACTAGAAAATAGATCAAAATACATATTCAACTCAAGAAGCCCAAAAAACAGTTGAAAAGTAAATCTAAAGAAAGTACAACCAAGAAAACCTGAGTTGTAATAATTAAAGAAACGGAATAAAAGATAATGTATAAAATTCAAAGCTGATTCATTGATGGATTGTTAGCAGGTGTGATCAAAGACAGAAGATGACAAAAGAAGATGCAGAAGAGGATAAAAGTTTACAGGAGGTGTTAAACATCATAAGAACTTGCTATGAACATTAGGCAGCAAATCTGAAGATTAAAAGAAATACATTCATTTCTAGAAAAACATCAGTTTCTATAACTGACCCATGTAGGAGCATGAAAAGTCAAGCAAATGCTCATTGTGGAAATTGCATTGCAACCCAAAGTCCCTCGAGTCACAAGACACCAGACAGAACACTTTACAGGTAAATCTACCTCACCCTTCAAGGAGTAGAGAAACAGACAAGCTCTTCACCATCCAAGCAGATCCTGAAAACGAAGAGAAGTTACCCAACCTGTCTTTAACGTTGGTAAAATCAGAATACCGAAACTGGGCAAGTCAGAATAAAAACAGGAAGTTTTAGACACAAGCACTTTAGGAATCAAGGATGGGAGAAATCCCAAATCAAAGACCAGAAAATTAATTTCAGCAATGTATAATATGATTCTTAATAATTTTCTAAATGTACATTTAATTCCAAAAATTCAAAGGCAGCCCCACATCAGACAATTCATTATAGGCTTATAATGTGAGGGAACTAGTAATAGTGGTCCTTGTATCCCACAGTAAGAAATTTTAAAAGAAAACATCAATCTCAAAAGATGCAAACCTAAGTGACACAATTCAACTCTAATCACTGACAAATATGTTTATTTAACAAAGAATATGTGAATGTCTCTCTTGCAGGTGTTTTTAATTGAGAAATTGCACAAACATCACACCTAATGGTAAAACTTTATAAGCACTTTCATTAAAAACAGAAGTGATACAAAGTGATTACCACCACTTCCATCCAACATTGTACTGGAGGTCCCAAGAATTCAGCAAAGCAACAAAGTGCATGAAGTTTATTCACAGAGGATTTGAATATCTGCTAGATACTCCAAAGAATCCACAGACAAATCATTAAAAATAAATGTGTAAAAAGGTTTCTACACACAAAAAGCAGCATAAGTGGGAGAAATACCCCACTCAAAATATCAGTAAGTAGTCTTATTATTCCTAGGAATAAACTTATCAAAAGATGTGTCATATCCCTGTGCAGAAAATTATAAATATCCACATGAAAATAAAACCTGAAGGAGTATAAAATTATTTATTTTTATTGTCCCCAAATAAAGTTATAAATTAAAAATTAAAATCCCAAGGAATGTTTATTATGGAACTCTATAGAAGATGCTTACAATTGGGACTGGAGATGTCACTTGGTGATAGAGTGCTTGACTACCACACATGAGGCCCAACACCCCAAAAAAAGAAAAATAAGGCTTGAAATCATTCTATGGAGAATCAGAATGATTAGAATAGGGAAGAGAGTTTTGAAGAATAACAAAATTGAGAAACTTCCTGGTAACATGTTAAGAATTACTATAAAAACCATAATAATTAGGAAACTAAGATATATGTGTATAGGGATACATTAATGACCCCATGGAAAGAAATAAAAGAGTCTAAATACAGAAACATGCTTACCTGGAAACTGGATGTGTGATACACACGTCAGCACAAATCAAAAGGGAAAGGGTGAACTACTAATTCAGAGGTTCTGGGATAATTGACTATACTGGAAGGATAGCAATTGATCCCTACCTCACACCATATAGCAACTTCAATTCAAGATGATTACAAATCCCAGCATGAAAAAGCAAAACTGTCAACATTTTAGATGAAAAATAGAAATAAAAATGTTTGGGCTTGGAGGTAGACAAAATAAAAGCACAAAATCAAAAAGAAAACATTGATAAATTTCCTTGTATTAAATTTAAAATTAAAATTTCTGTTCAGGGAAAACATGATAAAATTAAAAGATAAGTCTGGGGGAATATATTTATAATGTAATTGACAAAATAGTAGAAACCAAGATATCTGAAGACCTCCTAGAAATCAAGTAAGAAAAGCAAAGAAATAAAGTCAGTCTCCTGGGATGTGAGGAATGATGAATGAGGAAAGGATATGAACAAGTCATTCATAAAAGAAGAAAGACAAAAGGTCAACCAATGTCAAACTCACTAGTGATCAGGGAAATATCAATTAAAACAACAAGATATCATTCTGCACACATCAGATTGGCCAACATTTTACAGTCTGACCAACAGAATTTTGATGCAAATTTAGAAAAATAAGGCCCTCGTATCTTCCAATGGAAATGCAAATTCTTATCAACCATCAAAGAGCAATTTGAACATATACACACCCGTAAGCCAGCAATCCTACTCCTACAGAAATGTCCTAAATAGCAGTTCCCAAATTTATCTGTTTCCAAACCCTTTTATATTCTTAAAGATGATTGAGAAGTCCCCAAAGCTTTTATTTATGATGGTTGAATATTAGAAAGTAGAAATTAGATAATTTCAAATTCTTATTACTTAACTTGAAAATACCAATGATACACTTCCAAGTTGAGATAAATAATATTTTTCTGAAAAATAAGTGAATTTTCCAAAACTCAAAAAATTTAGCAAAATTTTTACAAATCTCTTCACTATCTGGCTTAAATAAAACTGAATTCATACATCCTTCTGCATTTTATTTATTAAAGAATATTTTGGCTGAAGTATATGAAGAAAATTTAGCCTTGCACATGGAATAGATCTTGTACCCATGCACAATGCTATAACATCATGATTGGTCATTTTGAAAAAACTGGACTGTTGAGTTATACAGCTTTTTATAGTCTAGATATGATGTGTCCCCCATTCATTTGTCAAAGGCTTGCTCCCCAGAGAAGCAGTATTCAGAGGAGGGATTTGTGGAACTGACTGGATCATCAACTGTCCTCTGACGTCATCAATGAATGACTACTGATTCATAGCTGATGGCATTATTGGGAGGTGGTAGAAACTATAGGTGGGATGTGATTGAACAGAGTGGGTTCTTGGGGACATGCTCTTGGTGACTATATTTTGCACCCAGCCCCTCCCCTTCTCTCGTCTCTGCTTCCTGGTTGCCATGAGGTGAACAGCTTTCCTCTGTCACCCTCTTCTGCTTTACTATACGCCCAAGCAATGCAGCTGGCCAACCTTGGACAGAAACTTCTGAAACCATGAGCCAAAAGTACAACCTTTCCACCCTAAGGAGTTTTTCTTGGGTATTGTGTCCCAAAAACAAAGAGCTGACCAACGCACAACTCTTCCAAATGTGGACACACTTCATCATACAATATTAAGCAAAATGATCTTTGTTAATGTTACTGCTTTATCAGGAAAAGTATTTAATTATTAGGTAGTTGTCAAGCCCCCAGAGGCAGATTTTACTAAAATTCTAATTTTTTCTTTAAAGTTCAAATTTTAACATTGAGAACAATCACTGACAGTTTTCTTTGAGGCGAAAGTCTCATTTCACCATTTTTGAAAAACCATGTTTCGGTCTGAATGTGTCCCCCAAAGTTCATTTAGTGAAACTTAATGGCCAATGTGATAGTGTTAGGAGGGAGGGGGACTTTAAGAGGTGATTAAGTTATGAGAGTCGAGCCCTCATAGCTGGGATGAGAGCATTTATAAAAGTGCTTACTAGAATGAGTTCGCTCTCTTCTGCCCTTTCTTCACGTGAAAACACTGTATTCAAAATGCCATCTTACGAGCAGAGATAGGGCCCTGTTATGGTTTGGATAAAATGTGTTCCCCAAAATCTCATGTGACAATGCAGGAAGGCGGAGGTGAAAAGATCAGGTTACAAGAGCCTTAACCCAACCCAAGAGTTCATCCCCTTCTAGGGATTAACTGGAAGCTCTAGACAGGTAGGGTGTGGCTGGAGGAGGTGGGTCATTGGGGGTGCCTTTGCAATCTCCATTTCATATCTGGCAAATGGAGTCTTTCTCTCTGCTTCCTGGAGTCATGCCCTGAGCCACTTCCCTCCTCCACACACTTCTGCCATGATTTTCTGCCTCACCTTGAACCCTGAGGAACAGAGCTAGCCTTTTATGAACTGAGACCTCGGAAAACATGAGCCCCTAAATAAATTTTTCCTCCTAAGTTGTTTTTGTGTTTTTGTTTGTTTGTTTTGGTCAGGTTCTTTGGTCACAGCAGCCAAAAAAGCTGACTTAAACAAATGGGGACATTGCTGTGATGAACCTGACCACGTTGGTTTAGAAGCTTTGGGAGCATTTTGGAATTTGTCAGACGAATTTTGAAAAATTTAGCAATACAAGCTGGAAAAGCTTTAGATTGTTGTAAGCAGAGCTTATTGGACAATTCTGGTGGGAATGCATGAGACCAGAATGCCAGTAGCACAGAGCACAGTAAAGCAGGACTCTAGAGGTTTCCAGGAGAAAGGCTATTAGAAACTGGACTGGAGGTCATTTGTGCTATGTTCTGGCTATGAAGTTTACATTTTGCCCATCTCTGGAGACTTTCTGTGAAGCTCATTTTAAAAGTAATGGACTTCTTAATCAGGCAGGAGAAATTTCTAAGCACCCTAGTATTCAGGCAGTGGCATGGATATTGTTGGTGATTTTTAGCCAAGTTTATTGCAATAATCAGGAGCAGAAAGCAGAGCAAAAATTTGATAAACTTGAACTTAAAAGATGGGGAGTAAAATTGGGGCTAAGGAGGTTGCAGTTGTTAAAGAAGTTGCCACCAAAAAAGAAATTTTAAAAACGGCCCACAGGCAAAAAGAAAGACGGCTTGAGGGCATCTCAGGAGTTGGAAAGATCACACCCATCTCAGGCTCAAGGGAGTACAAATTCCTTTCAGAAGAGACCAATGGAGAACGCTTCTTGCATAAGGGGGCCTGGGAAGGGTTTTCAGTGTGCTCAGTCGCACACTCAGAGGCCACTGCAGCAGAGGTCCTGGGGGACTGGCTGCTGCTCTTGATGGCAGCGGAACTTGGCAGCAAGCACAAGGAGCTGGTTCTACAGGATGCTGGAATTAGGGGCCATGGAGGCTTCCAGAAAGATTTTAAAGAAGGCCTGGGAGCCCAGAAAAAGTGCCCCAGGATTGGAGTCCCAGCAGGAAGCCATTGAGAGGGCGATGCATGGAAATGTGAGGAGGAAAACAAAGCTGAAATGGAGACCCCCAAGACTAGGAAATGCCAATACCATGGAACATCTGCTGAGGAAGCTGCTGGAACCAAACAGACGAGCCCACAGAGAGGCCTCAGGGACCACAACCAGCAAAGCCATACAGGCGACGCTACACAGGTGCTTAATAATCCTGATGCCACATGCTCCAGATGGTGGGCATTAAACTACTGGACTTTTTTGCCTGGCTGGATTTCAATCTTGCTTTGGTCCCATCCCTTCTTTCTATGCCCCTATTTTTCCTAATGCAAATATTTACTATGTGCCTTTGTATACTGGACATATGTAACTTGATTTGATTTTCATAGCTCACAATGAGAGCTTGCTTGACTCTCAGTGGAGACTTTGAACTTGAACTTTGGACAATCTTAGAACTGTTGAGACTTAGGGACTCTTGGAAATGGACTAAATGTAGTTTGCATTGTCAGATTGTCGTGGGCTTTCAGGGGCCATGGGCGGAATGAAATGGTTTAGATGAAAGGTGTCCCCCAAAACTTGTGTGTGACAATGCAGGCAGGCTGAGGTGAAATGATTGGGTTATGAGAGCCTTAATCTAATCAGTGAGCTGATCCCCTTACAGGGATTAACTGGTAACCCTAGGCAGGTAGGATGTGGCTGGGGGAGGTGGGCCACTGGAGGTGTGCCTTTGGGATATATATTTTATATCTGGCGAGCAGAGTCTCTCTCTTTCTCTCTCCCCTTCTGGGAGCCATGCCTCAACCCCTGCCACACTCTACTGCCATGATGCTCAGCATCACCTTGAGTCCCAAGGAATGGAGTCGGCCTTCCATGGACTAAGACCTCTGAAACCCTGAGTCCTAAAATAAACTTTTCCTCTGTTAAAATTGTTCTTGCTGAGTCTTTTAATCACAACAATGAAAAGGCTGGCTAAAACAGGCCTTCACCAGACACCAAACCTGCCAGCACCTTGGTTTTTCTCCTCCCAGCCTCCAGAACCGATATAAATTTTAATATTTACATGTTTCCAAGTCAAGGATATTTTATCATAGCAACACAGGCTGAGACAACCTGCTGGCTACCTCATCATTTGCTTTCTGTTCATACAGTTGAACCATAGTTTGCCCATCAATCTTTTCAAATAAAACTTGTGCTCAGTGAAAAAGCAGCTAATTCATTCAGCTTCTAACATGACCGGCTGCTGGCATGAGCAGAAGTTCTTTGCACACCCTCCTCACCATGCCACGTAGACTCTTAAGAAGATGTGTCTATAAGAATTGAGAATTAATAAAGTTAATTCTGCCACTGCATGGTAGCAAAGGATAAAATGACTCCTAGTGCACTTTATGCCATTATTTTGACTCGTGTGGTTTAATCAATCACTGCTTTTCATCATCAGTGCAAACATCAGCACAGTGCAAAAGGGAAATAACAAGTGTTATTTCCTTTTTTTTTTGTTTTTTTGCATTAAAACAATAGACATTTATTTCATCTTAGTTCAGGCTAGAAGCCTGAAAGCAAGGTATCAGCAGGACCATGCTCTCTCTCAAGTCTCTAGGGAAGGATCCTTCCCTTATCTCAGCTTCTGGTGGCTTCTGTCAATCCTTGGTATTTCTTCTTTATAACAAGTGTTATTAAGAAAATGGTCTGGGGGCTGGAGCGGTGGCTCAGTGGTTACGGCGCTTGCCTGGCATGCGTGAGTACACGAGTTCAAACCCCAGCACCACGTACACAATGAAGTGTTGGAGCAACAAAAGTCACGTGAAAAACTAAGTAAAATTGATTCTCTTTCTCTCTCTCCCTCTCTCTCTCTTTTAAGAAAGAAAGAAAGAAGGAAGGAGGGAGGGAGAGAGAGAGAGAGAGAAAGAAAAGAAGGAAGGAAGGAAAAGAAAATGGTCTAAATCTTGAGACCGCCTGGAAAGGACAACATGAACCCAAGGCAGGCCATGGACCGCACATTGAGAATTGCCTCTCTAGGGAAACTCACACGTATGCACGGGCAGACATAATGGACTCTGCATTATTTGTATAATGAAAAATTGCAAAACAGTTCCAACGTCCCTCAACAGAAGGCATAAATAAAATAGTGAACACTCGTTCAGTGGAAGCTAGACAGGCTGAATGCGCTAACGCTGCATCATCAGCGTGAATAATTCCCAGCAGCACAACACGAACCCAAAGCAGTGGGCGGTAAAGTAAGCACAGTGTACCGCCACCAACGAAAAATTTCAAATTTTGAGAAATAATACAATATGTCATACTACTCATGATCATATATTTTAAATTACGCCATAGTAGAAACACGAAAAATATACCTGAGATGATAAATCTTGAATTCCTATAAGAGCTTGGAGAGGGGAAAACATGAGACAGGGAGAGGTTTCTGGGGCATTTGATTGCATCATAAAGTTTTACAATCTCAAAAAAAAATCTGACACACCCATGGTGTCATGTCGAGACGTCGTAAAGATGTGTGGCGGGTGCGCATGTTTTCTTTATCTTAATTCCTATTCTCATATGGATTTTTAAACCTTTCGTAAGCTAAAAAACCATTTTTTACAAAATAAGTTATCTCCACGATCATGCTTTTTTAAAAATGGAGCTCCTTCTCTGCTTTCTAAAATCACCACTAATGAATATAAAATACAATAAAATTGGTTCCTTCAATTTACATATGGAATGTAATTAAATGTTTGAAACCAATGAGTTATATTAGCACAGGATTCTTTTCATAGATTAAAGTGGGGAAACAGACATCACCCTATGCCACCAGAGACCACCAAACAGCCCAGGAAAGCCAAGCCCAAGTGGTGACCCCCATTGCAAACTGTTCCATCACTGACCCAGCCCACAGTCTTCTTGCTCACTTGTGAAATTCACTATGATTAAACTCACATTGATGATTAGATAGAAAAAAGAGAGAGAGAGCTACCATGGGGGAAGGGGTGGACCAGGGAGAAGAGGAAGGTGCCCCGTAAAGAGGAAGGACTTTAAGGCATCGAATCAAACCACCATGCTATGCTTAAACTCTGCAGACTTCTGCAAAAATATTAATAGGAATTAATTTCCATTTGTACTGCAATTTAAATTTAGCTAACTTTAATCTTAACTGCGGAGCTAAACTCTAATTGAGAAGTTTTTGCAAATATTGATTCCTACTCATGTTTCTAAATTTGGTCATTAAAAAGATAGTACTATATTCCTCAAATATTATTAATGACTTCCTGATTAATCAGGGAAAGAAAAAGCAACACTTTTGATTCTCTTCCCTATCGTTTTATCTATCTCCCATTTCATTTTTAATAGGACAGTTCCCAGAATGTGGGCAGAAAAAGGGAAAGGAAATTAAACATAATTACAGGAATTTTACTAAAGAGTTTGACATGAGTAGAAATTAAAACTATTAAATATTTTAATTTTATGGTAACATATTGATTTTATGTATTCATTCTCTATTTTTTCCCTATCTCAGCAATTACCTTATAGTTAATTTGGCATTAATATCCCATCATATTTACAAATGCTCTGCATAATATTTATTCCCCACAAGCTCCTTATATCAAAGATAAAATATTTAAGATGCAGATCAGTTGTCAAAGGCTTTATAATCCAGCTCAAACCTCATCACACCTGATGTCAAGTCTGGGTTACCTCAGTCCCATTAAGATGCCCATTGCCCACTGCACCTCAGAAAGAACCGGGGGGGGGTGGAAGAGGTGAAGCGGGAGGTCTGCACTTGGTCTAACGAGAAGATGCATCTTAAATAAGTAATTGTCAAAGTAGTAGGACATTTAAAGTGATTTTTACTGAGTCTCAAAGCTAAGGCCAAAGATAATTCACAAGTGCACACACATAGCTAAAACTGGATCAGATAAGTCCTCAGGGCATATTAAGAACCAACCATCCTAGTTTTAAAAAAGAAAAGAAAGAAGCTTCCTGAGAGTAGAGAAGGCTGAGATAGACCTCGGCCACCCACCTGGGGAGGGGCGAACTCCAGGACTCTTCCTTCCGAAGCAGAGGGCTCCCCAAGAGAAGGTCTCTTAGAAGTGGGGTTTGTCTTCCAGAAGAGGAAACAGGTGCCAGGCACCCTGGCTGGGCATCCACTCTTGCAGTGGGCAGCTCACTGCCCTTGATGGGGTGGGGCAGGAGGGAAGAGAACAGCAAGGTGGGAGGTCAAGCTCTGGTCACCTCTGCTGCAGCAAAGGTGAGCATCTCTGCCTTGCATGGCACCAGCGACACAGCCCAGCTGTGGGGTGCTGCATAGAGCTGAGGAGGGTCCTGAGAGGTCAAGAAGGAGACCACCCCTCTTAAGAAAAATGTGCAGCAGGGACAGAGCCCTCTGAAGAATTCGCGCTCCTACAAGGACACAGATGGTTTCTAATGGGTTCCAGTGTTGAGATGGTGGAGCCAGCATTGACTCAAAGAGGAGCTATAGCTGCAGCCAGAAGCCCAAGACCTTTGATGCTGTCCTGTCCCCTGTTCCCTCCCCAATATAATGGCTCTGGGACCAGGGAGGGTGGTGCAGGAGTGAAAGGGAAGGGACCTAAAGCCCCACATACTGAACTCCTCAGAACCCAGCTGAAAGGTGGGAGGGGATATACTTCAAAAAGAAATGATGTCAATTCAAATAACCAAGGGGCTCCAGGATCTAAGAAATCTGGGTATTAAGGAATAGCTGGGAGAGTAAAAAATAAAATTTATTAAGGTATTAAAATAAACAAGCAAACTTTTTTAAAAAGTCAAGTCTTGTTCATGCACATACCACATTCAGACTGCAGTAAACAAATTGCACAGATAGGCTGAGCGGTGGGGAAGAAGTCCGGGGGTCAGGGAGGCTGCAGAGGGGGGCAGCTCAAGGGAAAGAGCTGTAGGGAGAGCCAAAGGAGCCAGGCGGAGGCGGAGGGAGCAGAAAGAGCAATTCTGAGCAACCGTGGCCTCTGCGGCAGCTTTGCTCCATCAAACCAAACAGGAAAACCAGATTAAACAAAACAACCAATTGTTGGCTCAGTTGCTATTGTTTGTTTTATTTGCTTCTTCATTCCTCTCACTCTACCTTCAACATTAAAAGAGCTACACGCAGGCGGACACCATGGCGCACACCTGTAATCCCAGAGACTGGAGAGGCTGAGGCAGGAGGACCACAAGTTCAAAGCCAGCCTCAGCAATTTAGCAAGACCCTAAGCAACTTTAGCAAGACCTTGTCTCAAAATAAAAACTAAAAAAAATGTTTTTTTTTTTAATAAAAAAAAAAACAGGCTAGGGATGTGGCTCAGTGGTTAAGAACCCCTGGATCCAATCCCTGGTAGCAAAAAATAAATAATGAATGAATGAATAGAATGAACTACATTCAAAGCCCATTTTTTAGGACCAACTGGAGGCAATGGAGTTTTCAGAGCACAGCTCCAGAGCCACTTCCACTTAGTGGTTCTTCCACTTAGTGACCAGGTGCATCAATTTCCCCACCTGTACAATGGGATGACTCAAGTAGCTTCCTCTTGTGGGGGTTGAAAGGAGTAAAGAGAGACCTGGAAAGATGCCTGCCTTAGACAATTAACTGATTAATGCACAGCGAAGCTCTATGAAACCTCAGATGGCAGCTGTCTGTGGTATTCCATGCTTGAGTATTGACTGATGGAAGCCATGGAGAGATTCCCCAGGGAAGGGAACTTTCCAAAGGGAAACTTGGAGCACCAGTGTGCAGGCGCCACGCAGAACGGTGTGGTAGAGAGAACCCACTGGGAGGAGCTTCCAACTTGCTTGACAACACACCCAACACACACTACGATACAGGTCGTAGCCAGTAATCGAGGGGCGGCTACAAATGATGCTCTCTGAATAAGTGCGCACCGTGCGTACAATCCACGGTGGGTTTCATTTTAACATTCTAACGAAACCCATCTATTGCTAAACTATTATCAGTTACTTGAATTATAATTAAACACATAGTAGGTGCTCAACAAGCCTTTGTTGTGGAGGAGGGTGCCAGAAGATCTTGTATATTCAAGATTTGTGGATTTTACTTTCAAACTGGATTCTAGGTGTGTCTACACGAATCCCATTTACTACAGAGCTACATGAATCACTGTCAGGAGAAATGTAAGGGCAAAATCAGAATCACCGGTTGTTGGTTTTTTTTTTTTCTGCATCTTATTAAAAATAAAATGATACCATGAATTCTGAACAAATCTAATACATAAATACATATTTTGGATGATTCAATGCAGCATATTCAATTCAAACACTGCTGTATTATAAAACCAACCGATCGCCATCTCTCACTCTTTCAATATCTGTGAGTTATTTTACACACTTTTCCATTTTCCCTTAAATTGTGGAATCTGAAACCTAATAACCAACACTTCCTTTCTCCCATCCTTGAGAAAGCACCTGGCCTGTGACCCAAGTCTCAGGAAGTTGCCTTCACTGTTCATTCCCTGTTGCCCCCTGTGGACACTCAGCCTCAATGGCTTGGAATCAGCACCTTGAAGCCCTCTCCAAACAACTGGAGACAAATGTATGCTTAGCAGCAGAGGTGTGGATTTGTAATCTACCCACTTCCCAAATACAGCCTTCTGTCCTTTTCCACACACTGAAGTATGACACTCTGTAGAAATGATATGGCCCCCAGTCAGCAGACATCGGAGGAAGGGACCTAGAATAAGAAACCTCCCAAGTGACATGCAGGTTGGTCTACCAGACTGCAGATGGCATAAATAGATACTTGACAGATTAGATACAAGTAGATGATAGATAAGTTGGTACATAGATGATAGATAGACAGACAGACAGGCAGGCAGATATACAGATATAACCAGTTTTAGATAGAATTAACAGATGAGTCATAAGGCCAAAAAATCAAAAAGTTCAGTCATATCACAAAGCAACTCAAAATTATTGATTGAATTGTTAAATCACCAGAATGTTCCAGGTAATATTAAAGACCTGCCCATTTACTAAGGTTTACATTGCTGTAGGCCCTGGGCTCAGCATGTCACCTGGGCTCTCCAAGCGGATTAGCTCACTGAATCTTTAGAACGCTTTTGACCACAGACTAAAAGCAGCACAGAGGGGCAGGAGACATTTAGATGCATGAGATGGCACACGGTATATGGAGTCCAGGGGAAAGTTCCATCCAGACCTCTTTCCCCGAGAGGCAGCGAGACTTCACGAGTTGCAATGTTGGAATCTACAGATTCAGTGCTGTGCAACCATGGACCATTAGGACCATTTTCCTGCACACTCAGATGGCCAAGATAACTAATTTCAGAAAACACCAAATTTAGAATATATTTTAATGAAATTATTTGATCTTCTTAATCACTTTGAGTAATACACATATGGTGCCACAAATGCAGTGACTCTGACAGCAGACAATGCCTGATGCACACAGAGTCCATCCAAGGTGGACAGGGAGTCGAAGGAGCTGGCAGATGGCAGCACACGAAGGCTCACAGTGACAGCAGCGGAGGGGAAGAGGAGGAGAAGCAGGAGGTGCTGGTTCTTGGGCCTTAGCTGTGACGCCATGATGCTCCCTTCTCCTGTCTACCCAAGTGGCCATCAGTAAGAACAGGAAGTTGGAGGATCCAACTTACAGGTGGGTTTGCTACCACAGTTGAAACTGCTATTTGGACAAAAAGTTGAACTGGTTCTTCGGGGCCTCTGGGGAACTGAATATATTACCCAGGTCCTTTCCACCTGTGGACATGAAACAAGGATGGGCATCATCATCAACTGAGCATGATTGCTGAGTGCATGAAGCAGATCTGGGGTCCTTTAGAGGAGGACTGCTGTGGGCCACATACTGGGGAAATGGTGGCAGCCCCCTCTCTCTGGAATCAGAAGGAGAAAGGCAGGGAAAATATGGGCATAGAAGTTCGAGACTTCACAGCCTGCATGAGCTCCTGCCAGACACATTCTTGGGCTGCTTTTATTGTGATGAAATCTGTCCCCTCTTCACAGCACAGACAGCCAACTGGTGGATCAAAGTGAATTCTGTCCCAGAAGCACATTTGAGAAGGGAGAGAAAAGGAGCGTGCCCAATCAAGGGGGCAGGCTGTTTGGTCCTGGGCTGTTGATTGACACAATTTCACTATTTTATTCCATTTTCCAACACTATTTTGCCCCACTTTTGAAATATTATCAGAAGTAAAAATTCAGGATTTTTTATCAGTTATATGCCACCTGCCAGGACTCAGAATGTCTTATTCAGTGACAAACAGACAAATTCCTGGATTTCTTCCTTTTTCTTATAAAGAAAATGCATTTGTCAACCTGAAAAAAGAATGCTTGGAAGCAAATCTTCATGAATAGGAGAATAGGAGACTCCCATACTAGACAAAGAATTTCTGATTAGCAGTCATCATGATGTTTGGGGATATTTTTATTTATAAAGCTTCATGATTTTATAATTTTTCCACACCCTGCAGCAATATTTACATAATAATCTTGAAACTTGCACAAAATTATAGTCGCTACCATAAAATTATTAAATATCATAACCTATCATTTAGCTTATTGTTACTTCGATGCAAGGATAATTAAGAGATTCATTGCACATGTGCTTTATGGAAAGCCTGATGTGGAAAAAACTGTGCTTATAAAAATGCATAACATCAGGTTCAAGTTCAAATAGTGCACAGTGTGATTCAGTTTAAGTGGGTAGTTCTTGAACATAGGTACATAAGAACAGAGTCCAGGCCCCTCCCACCAAGAGCTCCGATCCAGCCAGCCTGACTTGTGGTACGGAGATGAGCAGATGAGCGTTGAAAAGGACGCAGGTTCGTGACCTGCTTGGAAAAGCACCAGTTCATGAGCGTGGGAGGGTGACTGAAACGCCTTCACTTGCAGCCACACCACTGTTGCTACCTGGAGGTGTTCCCTGAGATTCCTGAGTCAGCAAGGTGACACTGGGTCACAGACACTGTCCGTGAAAACCCCTCCTCTGAGAAGGACCTGCTTGATCAGGAAACCAGCACCAACTCCATACTCAGAGCTACTTGCAGCAAAGCTCCAGCCAGGCGATTTTACATAACTTATGCTAGACAGGCTTCAAGTCCATTTGACATAAGCCCATTCCGTTTCACACTCTCCCACCAAACAAAGCTTCCACCACATCCCTTTGTATTCTGGAAGACCTGTATTCTTGGTCAGTTGTGCATTTTCTTTTTCTGGCTCTGTAACTCTTCCATTAACATCTCCTCCCAACATTTGCTTCCCAAATTAATCATTTCCACTGCGTTCGTTTCTCAGGATCTGGATCACAATATTTAAATCTTAAGATAATTACCATTTACCCATGAAACGTTAAGTGAATGAGAAAAATGGCATCCTTCCTCAAAATACTTCTACTTCATGGAAAATTGTCACAAATACAGATTTTTGTTAGAAGTTACTGCTCTCCTTCACGAAGGTATCCTGGTCCATATACAACTCTACAATGACTCAATTTTGCCATATTCCACCTGCACGCCACAGATGGTGATCCTGGCAGATAAGCTTTGGGGACACTCAGTGATGTTTGTTGAGAAACATCTACTCTCAGTCCAAACACTGATATTTTCCACCACCAAGGAAATGAAGGTGGAATAGAGCCTTTGATGGTAATTATGACTTACACCTTCAAGCAGAATTCTGTTTTCCCTAGTGTGCTGCCTTGTGGGTGGAATGTTTGGAATAAGCTGGATTACTGGGAAATTAGTCTTTTTATAGGCATCCTATTTATGGGGAGAAAAAAGAACAGTGTCAGTTCAAGTTCTCACCATTTAACTAGAGAAAATCCTAGGGTGGGTAAAATCTGCATGTGCACAATGGCAGAGAAATATCTTGTCAGGAAGTAAACTGCAGCATACAGGGATAGCAATAGCGTCGTCTACAGAGGGCCTTAATCTACAAAATGCAGTGGAGAATCAGCGCAATCAGGTTTGCTTGCCTTTATTCCTCCCCTTTTCCCCACTCGCCTCACTTTCAAAGAAAAGTACTATATGAATAATTGAGCAAGTCGAACTTTCTTCCTTGAATAATTCAGGAAATTACCTCAATTTTCCTCTTCACTTTTCACACCATTTACTTGTGTACTTAGACCACATCTGCATAACGAGAGTCTCTTGCGATCACACAATCAACAAGGTATTTTTTTTTTGCTTTTGCCTTAATTTTTCAATTGATTATATGTCACTTAACTGTATCAACCATACATTGATCTGATTTCTTAAGGAAACACACACACACCAAAAAAAAGACTAGACTAACCACCCTGGTCTTGCCCAACTTTGCCCTCTTCCTACTTGAGTTCGGTGGCTGATGACTGAAAAGCAATGAGTCACATTCTCTACAACTAGTCTATTTTATTACATAATTAACAAGGTTGACCTGTTCATTCATAAGCTAGTAGGATCTTGATTTAATTCTCAGAAATCTAGACAGGAGATGATTCAAGGATGTTTGCAAGCTTCTTTTGAAAGGCAATAGAAAGTTGATGGGTATAAGACCTCTTATAAATTCTGCACCAGAAATTCAGAAATGGATTTGAGTCACCACCAGATGCTTGTCTCAATTTAGTGAGCTCAGCTTATGTGGGTAAATCCGTAATTTTTTTGAAGCCAGACCTCACAAACAGATTCCTATTTGTGTCTGTTTAGATACTTTCCAATTATTTCAAAGTGCTGCGCAGCGTTTGATATGGTTGAAGGTTTTCAACACATCTTTTCACTCCGGTTGCTTTCTACTTCATGGAAGCTTTCCCACTTGGTTGTTTTTGAGCAATCCTTCCTAACTAAACGCTCTGAAGATGTAAGTGCAAGCCCTGCTTGGCCCAGGAACTTGCTTGGGACAACACAGCCGAAGGCAGCTCTGAACGGAAGTTAAGCTCTGCCTACCACGTCAGGCACCTTTCACCCAGGGACAGCCAGGCCTTCCTGCCTTGCTCAATGAAGCGTGATGCAATCCCTACATGAAGCTCCAGCCCAGCCCAGCAGGGGACCGTGTTATCAAATGCCATCCCGGTCTCGGCTGCATGGTATTCTCAGGTTCACTCTGGGACAATCGACTCACTGTCCGCAGGTTTGAAGACCTTATTGCTTCCCTCTCATTGCTTGCTGCTCCCTCTTGCCCTCTTGATTTTTAAGTTCAATTTCTTTTCTTTTCCTACCCTGTTATTTTCCCTTTTCACTTTTCCCTTTCAGTCCTTACTTCTCTGCTCACTGTTTCTCCTTTACTTTTCTTGTAAAAATATTTCTTATATTGACCCAACCCTGGCACACGCACCAAAAATTCTTGAGTCTCTCTCTGTGCATGCTATCTGAAAAGGCCCCTCGCCAGCCAGGTTCCTCCTTTAACCCAAGCACATCTGCCCCTGCGGGCTGAGGAAGCACTTTCCCACCTCCCCGCCCCACCTCAGCTCTCAAAGGAGGACAGTCCCCCACACAGTCAGTCTCCCTTGCTGTCATTCATGCTTGATGGCCAAGGGCACAGACTTCAGGGTCAGACAACCTGCACAGGAACCCCAACTGTGGGATCATCAGCAAGTTACAGAGTAAAATCCCAGGGCCTCAGTTTCCTCCTCTGTAAACAGGCATGACCAGGATCGCTGCCGCTGTGGAGATTAAATGAATGAAAAGCATTTGTTCCTGAAAAATGCTAATCTCGACAGAACAGCTACGGTGGTGGACGCTCTGATGGTCCCAGCAGTGAGCGGACCCAAGCGCTCTAATGACATCACATCATCTCGCAGCGACGTTGAGGTTGTACATTTTACCATCCCATGTTCAAAATGAGATCAATGAGGACCACAGCAAGTGCCCCAGTGAAGATCTTCACCCTCACAACCATCGCCAGGCTCTGTGCCAGGCACAGCTGCCACGGACCAGATAGTAAGGCTCACGATTGTCACTTTTGCATCCCAGAAGCAGTGGATGTCCCTCCTTGACAGACCCCTCCACCTGCCTCAGCCCTGTGGAAAGCAGATCCAGGTGCAGTGCGGCAGGGCGACAGCAGAAATGTGGCAACAGAAATGTGGCTTCCTGTTAGAAGCACCAAGGAAGGACGCAAAGCGTCCCCAAGTCTGTAGAGTGAAGAGAATCTCAGTGTCATGGAGGCCCAACCAAGCAGTGCTGCTTCCTGCTCTGCCCTGTCCTGGTGCCCAGATTTTGACTAGAGGTCACCTCTGTTCAGCCCCCGGGGACTCAGCAGGACATGGTCTGCAGACTTGCACACAGGCAGATGCAGTCATTCTCAACATCACTCACAGTCGAACGTCTTTAAAAGTTTAACCTCTGGTCCACTACGGCCTATCCTAAATGGGTAATCAGACCTGCAGGTATTAATTAAACTTATGGTTCTATTTATTGCAGTACTCTGGGGACTGAGCAGACAGCAAACAGCAATAAGTACTTCTGAATGTTCTCTTTGGCTTAATTACTGTTCCATAGTTAGTCCATCAAATTGATGTACAATCAACAAGGCTGTGTTTACTGCACAGCGCTCATGAGAGTGCCCAGGACATACCAGCATGTTCTCTGCTCCTGAGTCCACTGGAGAATCAAGACAGGACATCAAACATCACATATGTGTCGGGGAGTGTCCCACCTCCCCCAGCCAGCATTCTTCTCTTTAGACAATTGTGCTTGGCACTGGGTGGTCCTCTGCACTAATCATGTCATCAGACCCAGCCTAAGCAGGACTAAGAGCCCACCAGAGCTCTCAAGTATCCTGCGCTTTCCAAAACTTCATATATGGCCACACAGATAATTAAAAGCATAGATTCCAGAAATCTAAAGGGACATCGGAGGTTATCTAATTCAATGGCCTCATTTTATACAAGATGAAACTGAGACCAGAGAAGCAAAGTGGCTTGACTAAGGTCACACTATGTCTGAGTAAGGAAATTTGGGGTTGCAATAAAAAGAGACCCACGCAAGCCAGCTTAATTAAGTCACGGGAAATTTATGATGAGAGTTCAGGCAACTCTCACGGGTTCCATCTGGGGCCTTGAAGGAAGCAGGAAGTCACCAGCCTGTCCTCTCTGCCCCTCCTGCATATTGCCTCCCCCCTGTGTCTGGGAACTTAGTTCTTGTCCCTCGTGACTTCAGCTTGCATGTGGCTCTGGCATGCAAACCTGATCCCTCCTGTAGGTGATCTTCAGCTTCAATGCACAGCACCTCTAACCACGAGTTCCTTGTCTTTTCAAATTCTCAAATCATGTACCTGACTTGCTCCTCCTGGGGCATGAAAACACATCAGTCTTGGCCAGGGGCATGGACCTCCCAGGCCCACCTTTCACATGGATTTGGTGGGGAAAATTTCTACAGAGTAACAAGACAGACTCCAAAAACAGTAGCGGCTCCAACACGTGCTTCCGACTATCCAGCTCCGCACCCGGGACCCTTCCTGCCTACCATCTCCCACCATGTCTCAATTTTAGCTCAGAGACTGGCTTTCAGTCTCTGAAACAAGGGAACAGAAGGCATGGCTAGAATTGCTGGGGAAGTGGTGGCTATGCAATGTGACCTTGCTGTGGCCACGGGAGAAACCGAAAGGAACCGCTATAGCTGTTCGCTCAATAGTGAATCCCCATCCATACAATGAGAGAATATCAAGAACCAAGAATAATTACCAAAACCCAGACACCAGACTTCCTTCTGCACACTCCCATGAGAACAGCATGTTCCAGTGGTGTTAGAGTACACTTAGTAGGGACAGTCATGCAAGGGATGACCAGACTGCCATTGTCACCTTGCTCCCCTAGAAAAATCCAAGAATGACCGTCATGTTCCTCGCATGTAGCTGAACGGCTTCCCCTCGAGTCTGCTGCTTAGGAAGGAAGGAACTGCTGATTTGCCTTCAGCTGTTACCGCGCTCCCTCCTCTCTCCCTCGTGTTGGGGGAGATTGGCCAGATGCGACACGCTTATTCGATTTCTCTTTCCTCCACTCTCTATTTCACAGGTTAAATAAGAGAACTTAAGTGAACCCAATTCCTGCCTGGGACCAACTGGCTTCCGTGACTGTTCACCCCTTCTGACCCTCGTTCCTTGCTGGAAAACAGGAAATTCGGACCTGAACAGTCGATCTTGACCTTTCCCAATTTTAGGCTCCTTTGGAAACCCTTGTTCATGATGTCGTGGACTCTTCTAAGGGACTCATTTAACTGCTGAACGCCTGTTTTTGACTCCAGTATGGGTTCATAAACCCCAAGTTACACCTCTTGAACTAGACAACCTTTACAGTGTTTATGGCTCTGGGAATCTGTGAATCCCAATTATCCCCAAATCCTCCTATGGGCGTAAAAGTATTTCAGCACTTTGTGGGACAGAGAGAACAACTGTACTTTCTTCTTTTATAGATGAAGAAACTTAAGACTGGAGCAATTGAACCAGCTGACTACATTCAGGGAGTTTGCAGGGCTGGTCCAGAAAGTCATCTGGCTCAGGTCTCACACTGTGCTGCGAGGGGTCGGTGCTGCAAGCCCAGCTCCTAAGGCTCCTGAAGCCACTGCTCCTTCCCCGGAAGCTCTCTACGAGAGCTGTGTGATCTCCTTGCTGATGAGGCTGGCAGGACTTTGTCCTGAAGATCCCTGTGAGAGAGACTAGACATGGCTGGGACACATTGGCTATGATACCAGCTGGCACTGGGAGCCCAGGGGCAATGCTTGGCAAAAATGATACTGGGGCTGGAGTGGTGGCTCAGTGGTTGGAGCATTTGCCTGGCATGCTCAAGGACCTGGGTTTAAACCACAGCACCATGACACAACAAAGTGTTGGAGAAATAAAAGCCAGATGAAAAAAATAAATAAAATTGATTCTCTCTTTCTCTCCCTCTCTCTCTTTAAAAAAATAAAAAAAATGATGGTATTGCTCCAACACGGCTCAGGTCAAAGGGCAGATGGAAGACGTTCTTGCACATGGTTCCCAGAGACTCCATCCAAATTCCACAGGTGCAGGAAACGAATATGCACATCCTCTCTCATTAGTGAGAGCTGCAGCTTGAGAAAAATAACAGACAGGCCGTGTATGCCCTGCCTACCTGAAACCTCTGGCTTTTTGATAACAACACTGAAGATTTGCGTCACATTCCATAAATCATCCACATAGAAGAAGGCTTGAAGCTTTTCTATGTTGGTATAAAATCCAGATATTTTTCTTTTTCTTTTTTGCCAGTCTCAGTGAGCAGTGGGTGTCTGGGTGGGTGGATTGAGTGACACATTAGTGAAAGAGTCCCCTCCCCTTGGAGAGCTCCTCAGAAAAGGAGTCAGAGAGGTATCATTTGGGAAAGTGCCAGGCAGATCATGTAGCGGTACTGCTGGTGAGAAAGGGTTTAAATCTGTCAGAATCCTGAATTCAGATCGGTGCTGGCACGGAGAGGAGTGACCCAAGCTCCACTAACCTCTCACAGCGCTGCCTTTCCATCTCAGGCAAATCCCCAAAGGAGGGCTCCCATCGCTCACTCCTCTCTTTCAATATCTGGAAACAGAAAAAGGAGCCCACCAGCCTGCTCAATGAGGGCATCTTCACCTCCCATTCATTCCTGGGGAGGTCCCTTCTCCAGCCTCCCCGCATGACAGCCTCCCAATTATCCTCTACCTGCCACCTTAGAGAGTAAAGCATGTGCGTCGCCAGAAATTCAGTCTGAGGACATGCCCCGGTGGCAGAGCCATGACATGAGAACAGATGGGAAACTTCTCAGCAACAAGATGTGTGCAGGCACACATGCACGTGCGCGCGCGCACACACACACACGGATTCTGGCTTTGAAGTGGATATTCACGGTTCAGCTTTCAAGTCTTCTGAAACACCCAAACTCCAATCTGACCTACTTAGGCAATGCTCTTATTTATGTCTCAGACGAAGGAGCTGTATATTTAGCAAACAAGAACTGTGTATCCCCTGTGCCCACTTCATGTTCAGAGAGCCCAGCAGTTTTTGCTTTCAAATTTTTCCCTGGATCATCTCCATGAAAGTAGATATGTAAGTTAAACACTGTTAAAAAATCCATGAGCTCCAGGAATTCTGCATAAATGCATCCCAATTCTCACTGCGTACATAGGTTAATGTGGCTTAAGGAAAAGAATGAGGCTGCGGTTGATCCATGCTTCTTCATCTGCTCTTGCTCGGCAGTCCAGCTGCCTGGCTTGTCTGCTCTTAATGCCGTGGTGCAGATTTACTGGTGCCCCAACATGCAAACAGTGTAAATTTCTGCTAGGAGAGTCTACGTGTGCAATGTGAAGTACAGAATTGAAGCCATTATCTAGCTGACTCAAGCCAAAATAGACATTAGTTTCAATTATCTGGGTTTTCAGGAGAAAGCCTTTTTAACCTTCATTATCAGGATAATTACCTCAACTCTCACCTTTTGTCCATGCAATCGAAACCATAAAGTTTTAATCCCTTGTAATAAACAGCCTCCTCAACCCTTTTTTGGAAGTAGGGGGCATGAAGATAATAAGTGCACTACACACAGGTAAAGAGCCCACCCTCCGAAGAGGGTGTGAAGCCAGTTATCCCCAAATCCACCCATGCCGTAAAAGAATCTCAGTATTTGCAGGGCAGAGAGATCACCCCTGCTTTCTTTTTCTACAGATGAAGAAAGTGGAAGCAGGAGCTTCATTGGAAGAAGTTCTCCAGCTAGAAATTGTTCTTTAGCAAGTACTTGACACAGGAAGTCACCCCACTTAAAATGAGAGTCAGATCACCTTGGACGTTGTTGGAAATGGAAAAGGCCAACCTCAGGGAATCCAGGGCCCATGACTTCAGTGCAGGCTATGCGACCTTTATCCGGCACCCACCACTTCTGTTTTCTGTGCAACTTCTCTCCTTGATACTCTTTCTTCTCCCCACTCTTTCTTAATGAATAGGGAAGAGTGAAAGAACTGGTGCCCAAGAGAGAAAATGTAACAGGAGCACACACACAGGGACCTCTTCTTCCAATCCCCAAACAAGATAATGGTCAGCGCTCAACAGCGAGGCTTCCTCAGCCCAGCTCTCACCTTTTCAACTAAGCGAATATGTGCAGAGCCCCAGGGGAGCTCACGGCTGCGTCTCCACCACCCTTGTCCCAGCTGGGGCCCCACGGCCATCACACCACAGGGACCCGCAGCGATCACATCGCTTGAAAGTGTGCTTTGGATGTGCCCTCCTTCCTCTGCCTCTCACTCCTCACCACAGACCCCAGACCCCCCAAGGAAGCTGCCTTGGTCTGAGCATAAAGCATTCCTCCCTCCTCTCGCAAAAGCGGAGCTCCATTTCCACGCGAGACCCTCGGGCTTCGCCTGCTCAGAGGGCACCCCCACCCCCCACTCCACCTAAAATGCACAAGTACACCGAGGTGTTTCCCCCTCCCCACCTGCTCCAAGGTGTGCTGCGTCAGAGCCCAAACCCTGATCTTGGATTTCCCAGCTTCCAGATCAAAAGAAATGCATTCTACTGCTGCAGCCACCAGCCTGTGTCAGCCCCAGCGATTACAGCAAACACCAGCTCAATTCTTCTTCCACCTCGCCCTCCTTAGACCCGCATCTCCGTTTCCAGGCAGGAGCAACATTTCCACATCCTAATTTCCATGTCCCAGGCCCTATTCCTTCCTATCTGAATATCACAATGTGCACTGAATTCAAACGTCTGCTTGATGTATGAGAACAATTCTTGTAAAACCCCATGCCCACCAGTTAAACAACTGCCGTTGATGTCCCTGGGAGGTGCCTGGGGTCCCGCTAACGTTGGCTGAGATGCTGGATTCACAGAGCAAAGTAAATAAAATCCAGCTATGTTGGCTTCTGCTCCATTAGGAAAGGGAAAAATCAATGTTTGCCAAATGTAGAAGGACAAAAATCAATAGCAAAAGAAATTTTATTTTCAGCCTTCTAAGGGAGTATTACAAAGAAGAGAGCGTGAAAATTATTGTTATTCATTGATGTATATAGCACCTTCTGAAAGCCTCAAAGTTTATTGTAGAATTACAAACTGTCTTCGTCTTTCTGGGTACAGATGGCGTTGCCTGCTCCCACACAGCCCTCATCAGAAGGAGCAAAGGCACCAAGAACCAGGATGTGAAGCCACACCTATAGGGTGATTATCTCAAGTTGGAATCTTATTTTTTTTTTCTAAAACAGGAAGGAATAATTAGCACGGTCCTGGGGTCAGCACACTCTAATCTTGCGGAGAGTTCTGGAGGAAGAGCCTCCTCCCGAGATTTTAGATGGCATCCTAATATACACCGTCTGGCAGACGGAGGAGAAAAGCTCTCTCCACCCTTCCCCAGTGTTCCTTTGCTGGAACACACAGCACATTTGGGGAGAATCAGCCACCTGCTGCCAACATCTTAATGCAGTTCCTGGCAGAAGAGTTTTGATGGATGGCTTCAAAGCCACGAGTGTAAACTACTGAACAAAACTTTCCAGAAGATGAAACGTCAAAGGAGCTAGGCCACAGCAAGCAGGGCCTCTGGAGGTTGGCAGCTGTCTGAAAAATCCACAAAGGGAATAGTCAAAATGAAATCCTACAGCGGCAGAGGTTTAAACTTTTCAGCCTCCTTTCACCTGTTATTATTTTTTTTTCTCATTTGAACTTTGTACTGACGATCCTTTGAGAAAGACAAGATGGGAATTACCCCATCTTACAGAGACTCATAAAGTGTAAGTGACTGACCCAAAACCCTTCATCATTATTAGCAGAGCTAAGAATGGATCCTGGCCTCCAGGACTCTTAGAGTCAGAAGGAAGACAAGAGGTTAAGTAACTCAGATTTCTAGCCCCACCAGGATTCCACTCCACAGCATTCCTGAGAGGCAGGCAAATCTAGGGGTGACAGTTCCATCACTTCGTAGGATTGTGTCTACTTTTAAGAGCATTATTCCATCTCAATTATTGGTTTTAAAAAAAGAGGGGACAGTGAGAGAGAGAAGAGAGGAGCAATTTTTATTTAGTTTTTCATGTGACTTCCATTCCTCCAACACTTTTTTGTGTACATGGTGCTGGGGTTCAAAACCATGCATGCTGGGCAAGCGCCATAACCGCCAAGCCACCGCTCCAGCCGCCATCTCAATTATTAAAATACAAAAATTAACCTCCATATGATGTCCTCTGGTTTCTCCACAGCTTGTCATCTAGACCTATCCAGTTCACCTCACTTCCGCTTGAGGACTCTGCCAGTAGGGAAGACCATTTAGCATGCACCTTGTCTACTGACAAACATCACCAGTTCCCTCAAGAACTGTTCTTACCTGAAAGCAATTCCACTGAATCCAGGAACAAGATAAGGCTATCCACTTTCCCCACTCTTGTTCAATACAGTCCTTGAAACTCTTGCCAGAGCTATCAGGCAAGACAAGGAAATCAAAGGAATTCGTATAGGAAAAGAGGAAGTTAAGTTATCTCTATTCACTGATGCTGTGATTCTATACCTAGAATCATTGGCCAGAAAACTCCTAGAGCTTATAGGCAATTTCAGCAAAGTAGCTGGCTACAAGATCAACTCCAGTAAGTCACTAGTTTTCCTTTACTCCAGCAACAAATCCACAGAAAAAGAAATCAGGAAATCTCTCCCATTCACCATCTCCTCCAAAAAAATGAAATACTTGGGCATTAACCTTACAAAGGATATTAAGGACCTCTACAAAGAAAACTATCAAACACTAAAAAAAGAAATTACAGAAGACCTGAGTAGATGGAAAAACATTCCATGCTCATGGTTAGGCAGAATCAATATAATAAAATTGGCCATTCTACCCAAAGCCCTATACAGATTTAATGCAATCCCCATCAAGATACCTATGGCATTCTTCACAGATATAGAAAAAGCAATTCTCAAGTTCATATGGAATAACAGGAGACCCAGATTTGCCAAAACATTACTCTACAGGAAGGAAGAAATAGGGAGTATCTCAATCCCTGACCTGAAATTATATTACAGAGTTGTAGTAGCAAAAACAGCATGGTATTGGTATCAAAACAGAACTGAAGACCAGTGGAACAGAATAGAAGATTCTGAGACAAACCCCATATCTTTAACTATTTGATATTTGATAAAGGGGGCAATAGCATAGTGTGGAAGAAAGATAGCCTGTTTAACAAATGGTGTTGGACAAATTGGACAGCCATGTGTAGACAACTGAAGCTGGATCCTTATCTTTTGCCCTGCACAAAAATTAAATCAAAATGGGTCACAGATCTGGATATTATGCCAACAACTTTAAACTTACTAGAAAAAGAAGTAGGGTCAACACTACAGGACATAGAAGTGGGCAGGGCCTTCCTTAACAAAACTCCCATGGCTTAAGCAGTAAAGTCAAGAATAAGTGAATGGGATGCAATTAAACTAAGAAGTTTTTCCACAGCTAAAGATCTAGTCAAGAGCATCAAGAGAGAACCTACAGAATGGGAGAAAATCTTTGCCTGCTATACCTCGGACAGAGGGCTAATATCCAGAATATACAAAGAACTAAAGAAACTAAACTCCAAACTCACAAATAATCCAATCGATAAACGGGCTACGGATCTAAAAAGAAACTTCTCACCAGAGGAAGTCCAGAAAGCCCATAAATATATGAGAAAATGCTCTACATCATTAGCTATAAGGGAAACGCAAATCAAAACTTCAATGAGATTCCACCTCACTCCTGTTAGAGTGGCAAAAATGAAAAATTCGAACAACAACAGATGCTGGAGGGGCTGTGGGAAAAGAAGAACACTGTCACACTGCTGGTGGGACTGCAAACTGGTTCAGCCACTCTGGAAAGCAGTGTGGAGAATCCTCAAAAAATTAAGGATGGAACTACTTTATGACCCAGCTATCCCACTCCTGGGTATTTTCCCAAAAGAGTTAGAATCAGCATATTATAGTGAAGTGGCTTCATCAATGTTTACAGCAGCTCAATTTACTATAGCCAGACTATGGAACCAACCCAGATGCCCCTCACTCGACAAGTGGATTCAAAAAAATTTGGTACTTATATACAATGGAATACTACTCAGCCATTAGAGAAGACAATATTATGGCTTTTGAAATCAAATGGATGGAGATGGAAAAAATTATGCTAAGTGAAGTATCCCAATCTCAGAGACTCAAGGGCCAAATGGTATCTCTCATCTGTGGAAGCTAGAATCCATTGAGAAGCAGTATGTTAGATGGCTAAGCTAATAATAATCTCAAATGTATGATTCTTGACACAATAGGGGGATGATTGCCTAGGATACCTGGAGGCTTAGGGTGGGGCACAGGGTGGGGGGAGGGCTTAGGAAAATCACCTAGGAGACTGGAGAAACCGAATATAGGGAATCATCTCAGAAGGAGATCTCTGACCTCCACGAGATATCCATTTAACTCAGGGGTTCTTCTGGGGGAAACAGCAACATAGGGACCCAAGCTGGGCATCCATGACATGGCATTAGCCTTGGATAACTAAGTATACATACATTTGTTCTTGATTGTTTGACAATGTTTCCCCCTCAGTCGTAACTCCATATTCATCTAATAAAAAAATAAAAGTTATAAAATGATTAAAATTTTAAAAAAAGAACTGTTCTTACATCATGGTTTGCAGACACCTTCCCTCTCCTACCCTGGACAGTTCCAGTTTGCTTCTGTTGCATATTAAAATATTATGCTAAGATGCCAAAAACAGTTCCAAATTTCATCTTGCATCATGAGACAGTGAGACAATTTCCTCCAGTTTTCTAGATCCTACCAGACTTGCCTGGGGGGAACTTTCCCTTCATTCACACGGTTGACTTTAAGTGACCTACTCTAAATCCAAGCACTTTTTGTGGAATTGGCAGATTTCCCAACCACCAACCCCCAGCTCACACCCCTGTCAGTGGAGGCTTCACATTTAGAAGATTGAGTTCTCTCTTCTTAGCCCACCCATTGGTTTAGCCCATAGGGTTCCTGTGACTCCTGAATTGCCTTAGCACACCCTCCACCCTTGCCATGCGTAGCCTGTTTACCCTGCACCTATTGGTGGACCAGAGCTTCTACATCTGCATTCAAATTATTAACAATCAATTCAATGAAATGGTGCCACAAGTGGAGCCCTCTAACAGGCACCTGGGACAGCCAGCTGGCATTTGCTCAGAATGCAGTCTGTTACTTGACAGGCATTGCTCTAGGGTCAGCCACGCGCAATAACTACTTTAAGAATGGAGAGAGATGGAGTCTTCCAGGACCCTCTGCCTTGCTACCTCTTTTGCTTTCAATCCAGTCCATGGCTCCGCAAACTGAATTCATGGACCTGCAATAGCTTGGATTTTGTTGTTGTTGTTGTTGTTGTTAAGAGAGAGAGAGAAAATCAACTTTATTTAGTTTTTCATCTGGTTTTCATTGCTCCAACACTTAGTTGTGCATGTCAGCCAGCTTTCCATCACTATAACAAAACACCTAAATCAACTTATAATGAGAAAAAGGTTTATTTTGGCTCACAGTTTTGCAGGTTCCAATCTATGACCCATTGGCTTTGTTCTTCTTGGGCCTGTGATGAGGCAGCACATCTTGACAGGAGCTCTTAGTGGGACAGAACTGCTAACTCTATGGCTGGGAAGTGAAAGAACATGAAGAGGGGGTGGGTGGACCCCACAGTTCCCTTTAAGGCATATTCTAAATAACCTAAAGACCTCCTACCATATCACAATAGCAATGTCCTGGGGCCTAGGCCTTTAACACATGGGTCTTTGGGGGGCACTAAAGATCCAAGTTATAAGGGCTGGAATGGTGGCTCAGCAGTTACAATGCTTGCCTGGCTTGCATGAGGATCCAGGTTCAAACCCTAGCACCACATGCACATCCACTAAAGCCTAGTGTCCACCCTAGCTTTCCTGTAATCTAGTTTCCTTTCCTTAGAACGTTGTTGCCGGTTCCATACTCCAGTAAACCATCTTGCCCAGGGTGGTCTTCAGCTTCTACTTGGAAACTCTCCATGAAACCGGCTGGCTTTGCACCATTGTCCCCTTTGCCTTTTCTGATGTCCCTTGTCCTTGAGGCTAGTCATCACCTCAAACAGCTTCATTTTGTCCATGCAAATATTATGAGAAACTGTCAAAATTCTTGATAAAATCCGGATACTCTATAAGAGCACTCTGCTATCTAGTGTACCGAACTTATCAGAAGGAAAGAAGTCAACCTCTATATGAATTGCTAGACATAAACTATATGTCATGTGCATGTGTTGGGTAAACCCAGCACGGGCTTACTCCCCCTGCTGAAAATTAGGCTGCCTTGCTCACTAGCTGCATGGTTTGCAGCTGGTAGGATGGGATTCCAAGCCCAGCCTCAGTTGATTGGTCAAAGTAGTCAACTGCTCGAAGCTGAGCCAATCAAATTTCTGCAGGAAGTAATGCTGGAGTGAAGCCAGAAGCTAATCATCCTGTGAGACAGATGCAGGATGTGGACCTTGGAAACTGTTGGCTGCCTTGTTTTCCATAATCAGGGACAGGAAGATGCCCCCTACTGGCCAAGGGAAAGAAGACAGAAATGGAAGGCTGGAGCCCCACAGAGGTAACCAACCAAATCCCTGGTCCCTATTCTTCCTGAACGAGCCACATTCTTCTCATTGGGTCCCAAGAATCAACCAAAATCTTGCAAAGAAATCCCTCTTTTAACTTAAGTTGGGTTTCTGTCATTTGCCACCAAAGAATCCTAAGGGACATGACAAGCTCAAGTCCCACCCCCAGCCTCTCAGGCCTGCACCAGAGGAATCCTTCAAACACATGTGACCCAACCAAGAGTTCTAGGCCTGAAAAAAGGGAAGGACCAGCACAGGAATGTGTCTCACCTCACCTGCCCTGTTGGAGGCCACTGAGGCCCACTGATTACAACGGAGGCCAAACTTTATATTCTTCAATTTTCCCGAGCCGTGTACCGTCAACACACAGTTCCTTGTTTGTCATGCTCTTTATTTCAGAGTCCACTTTCTTTTCCTTTTCCTTTCCTTCCTTTCTCCTATTCATGGCAAAGGAAAGTCCCTCCACCAGGTCACAGTCCAAATCATGGATTGTTCCAACCACAGGGAAAGACACTGCTGAGAGGGTTTGCTTATTTTGGTTGCTGTGCTGAGCAGCGAAGGGGGATTTCCAACTGAACAGCCCCTCTGAATGCAGCACAAAATGTTCATGATCCTCTCTTCACAGCCCAGGCAGATTCCCTGGTAAATGCCTGACAGAGTCACTTTTTATTCTACTACCTGATTAGAGCAAAATAGCTTCTAGAAGGGAGGTGGGGAAAAATTGAATGAACTATGCACAGCCCCACATTCAGTCAAATCCACAAACAGGGACATGGCAACCAAATATAAAAAGGCTCCATCTACTAGGAGTCAACAGAGAATGTCCAAAGTCTGCTCTCAGAACCTGCATGTTGGTCCCCCAGGTCAGGAGGAGGACACTGTCCATCCAGACAGACTTGGCATAGCTAGGCGACACAGCACGATGACCACCAGACCGTGGCAGTGTTCCCTGTGATTGTCTTAAAGACAGGCAGGAGACTGAGCCATGGGGCTTAGACCTTAAGTCACCAGAACAGATATATATCATCAATTCCTCAGGGTCATGATCCCTGTTTGGTTTATCATTTTATCCCCTCTAGTCTCTCCTATAATCAGAACCAGCTAAATAAGTGCAGGACCCCCTGTGGAATGAAAATGCAGGGTCCCTGTTTAAAAATTGTTAGGACTCTCAAGACAATAACAGAAGAATCTTGAACCAAGCACAGGACCCTGTGTGACCACACAGGTTGTGCCCTGACCTTAAGACCTCGGCCACGATTTGTGTGGAATAAATGCCTATTGCTGAACCAGAATTGAATAACCAGGACCTCATCAGAAGGGAACCAGAAGGACAGCAAGCAATGCATTTTTTTTTTTTTGGAATTGTGCTTGAAAACCCATAGGAAAGGTTTCGCCGTTAGATGAAGTATGGAAAACATTGCTCTATAGGAGCATTTTTATAGAATTCAGAGGTCAGTGTTATTCATAACTCAGTTCTTTCTAAATCAATTCAGATATGAATGGACCAGACGAAGCCATCAGGAAAGAGCATCACAGGAAAACCATAATCCAGCATGGGAAATTTAAATCTCTTTTAGAGTTTGCTGTTCACTAAAAATAATCCCTGAGGTCACGTCTGCTCTGCCCGTTCCCCTGTGCTAAGCCACCTCTTATCAGCGCAGTGTCCCACCGGTTCCTCAATTTGTTCCTTGAAATTTTCATTTTCTCCCATGGCTCAGCCCCTTTTGTTAGCACCTCAGATCAAATCCCCTGGCTGCGGGAGCACCGGAAGAAACTGCCTAACCCTTCAAGAAGCAGGGGGACCCTTGTCAGATGTTGCCAGTAACCTAGGTCTGCTCTTTAAGAGCAAAAGACGGAGATGCTTACCAAGCACTTTCTGAGAACCAGTGTAAATTGCAGGAAACAGTGTATAAATTAAAGGAACCGCCTAATCTAATTAGCCACACAGGAAACGTAATGAGCATGGAAAACAAAAGTGTAATTTATGAGGAAATATCAATTGAATAATGTAAATAATGGGGTTTTCTAGTTACTTATGGAACCAAGGTAGTCATTAAGCAAGGAAGTGCCCATCAGAATCGAGAAAGATTCTCTAAAGATGTTGGTTTCAAATGTCATGCCACCTTCGGGAAAGATCCTTAATTAATTGTATGCTTTTTGTAAGATACATAATGGGCTCCGCAGAGTTTTCCCACGCCTCGCATTATACCAGCTCTGCCTGTAAAATACAGCCTCGTGGCCGAGTTTGCAGGGAGAAGCCCTCCATTCTCGGCCTTCAGTGGCTGGCAAGCTCGGCTCGCGGCTCCCTATCTGCTTCTGAGGCAGCCGGATGTTGGCAATGCCGACCTCAATACCGTTATCCGCAGGAACATGATTATTGGTATTCTTGCACGCCTCTGCACGAGCTCCTTTAGCCAACTTCCTTTCCAGCGTCACCTTCTCTATCTTTTGAAGTAGTTAGCCTCTCAACATGCAATATAAGATATGTATTAAAAAACCCAACGTCTCATTACATAAATAGAAGCATCACACAGTTCTGAGTAATGATTAACCATACAAGCGGTACCTGAAGCTCACGCTGAAACACAGACCTTGGTATTAATTATCATGCTTTCAACAAGTCAGCGCATGTCTGCAACGCTTGGTGATCAGGTCAGGGTACGTAGCCTTGCCAGCTAAAACATTTAGGGGGCAGGGGAGGGGAGATGGAGGGATCAGACCTTTTGTATGTGTTGGTGAGTGGTTCACTGTGAACACCTGATGGCTACTGCCCTCATCTCCACCCTAGGGTGTAGCAGGGGTCGCCCACAATAACCAGCAAACCAACACCAGTGAGAAGCGAATGTCCTCACTGTCCTGCTTCCTGCATCCTCCGGGTCCCCACTCCACCACAGGGAAGAGGGGCAGAAAACCACATGAACAGCAAGGATGCCAGGTGGCCCCTGCCTTCCCCACCCTTCCTGCAGCTCCAGACACCAGCAGGACCTGTCCCAGGTGTCTCCCTACAGCTCCCCACCAACCCGCTCCCTCCTGCACTGGGACAAGGGACTGCACCTCTGTGCCCACCCCAGCCAGCCTACCCTGCGGCCCTCCCTGCTCCAGCCCTCAGGAAGCCACCCAAGGGGCTGGAAAATAATCCGGGCTTCCCCAAAGGCCCTCCCTCTCCACACCCGGCTTCTGCGTGCTCAGCACCCAGAGGAGAACCTGAGGGGCTTTCCATTCTTCAGACGACCAACGGTCACAGGTGGAAAGTTCAGCTCACCGGAACTCTGGCTTACCCATGTGTCCCTGGCGCTTCTGATAACAAAGGGCAGTGGCTTCTCCGCACTAGTGTTTTAAAGGTACAAGGAGTGACATTTATTTCTACACACAGAAAGGGAACCGCGAGT
Organism: Aplodontia rufa; assembly: GCA_004027875.1. Lineage (NCBI taxonomy): Eukaryota > Metazoa > Chordata > Mammalia > Rodentia > Aplodontiidae > Aplodontia > Aplodontia rufa. The sequence continues at coordinate 70,227 of PVKS010003892.1, forward strand.
CTCTTCCTCGGTCTTATTTCCGGCCATCACAGATGTCCTCTTTATAATCGCGTGGGCCATCATTTTCACTATTTACTATTATGGGTATTTAGAGGCTATAAAAATGTGAGCTTCCTCAATGCTGAAGCAGCAGAGAGATAAATCAGAGCTTTGGCTGACTGGATGAAACCTGACTGGGAACAGCTGGATCGCGCTCTTGACTAAATATTTACGAAAGGCATGATTATATCACTGAGTGACACTGGGAGAATATAACAATTTATCAATCATCTTGTTTAATACCAGTCCCCACAGGAAGGGCTGCCTGCCCACTTAGCAATAAGAATCTACTCTATGCTAATTAATTTACTTATTTTCACTTAGGTTATTTCAGACACATTTGCCCTGGTGTTTTTATAACAGCACATTTTACACAGAGACCAAACAAATGTTTTAATAGAAAAAAAAAAAAGTGGTGGGCGGGAAGCAAAGCCACCCAGCGGTCTCAGCTCACACTCGGGGAAGGGTTGGAGGCGGGCATGTCCAGGCTGGCCGCAGGGCCTGGTTGCACATGCTGCTGCTAATTCCGGAGAGGACGAGGAAATTGGGAACATGGAGGTCAGTAACCTCTGGGATTTGAACACGGGAACGATGCGCAGTTGTGGCCGCACAAGCTGGCCAGGCGGTCCTGTCCTGCAGTGCCCTCAGCCTCCAGGGAAAGCCGGGAGGAGCCCATAGAGGGCACAGCACACAGCCACACACATCCACCTCTCCCATGCCAGCCAGCACGGGAACTCTGGGAAGATGGCAAGAGCACAGTTCTGCACCTTCCAGAAACTACGGAAAACAAAGCACATAGGTAGCAAACCAAGATACGAGGACTGACCCGTGACGAAACCAGGTGACAAGATTCTTTTTTAGAGAGAGAGTCAATTTTATTTATTTTTTCATCTGGGTTTTGTTTTTCGTCCACTCAGTTGTGTACATGGTGCTGGGGTTCAAACCCAGGTCCTTGCGCATGCCAGGCAAGCACTGTACCGCTGAGCCACTGCTCCAGCCCCAGCAAGATTTTGATCCTAAAAGACAAGTGGAAGAGCTGAAGTCCCTACACCTGGATACCTACGTGCTTGGCCTCCATGAGAGAGAAGCAGAGGGATGGAACAGAGCCAGCTGTGAGCAGAACACCAGACAACCAAAGGTGTCCCCTGGACAGGGAGCTGGGCAAATCTAGGAGGGGCTGCTGAGATAGGGAGGGGTTTGCACCTCCCAGGTGGCTAGAAGGGGGCCTGTGAGGGCAAGGAGGAAGGGTGCTGGCCATCCAGCTCCTCGAAGCTCCAAACTGGCTCTCCCAGTCTCCCTTCCAGGAAGGGGCACGCTGATGAGACATGAGGCAAGCAACCACTCTGAGCAGGACAAGGCCTGCAGCAGCAAAGCAGAGAGGAGCAGCAGGGAACAGGGGAAACAGGGTCAGGAAAGCAAGGTGCCACCTGTTTTTTAACAGGCACAGTGGCATACACCTGTAATCCCCGGTGACTCAGGAGGCTGAGGCAGAAGGCTCCCAAGTTCAAAGCCAGCCTCAGCAACTTAGCAAGGCCCTAGCTAACTTCATGAGATCCTGTCTCAAAAGAAAAAATAAAAAGCGACGGGGAAGTGGCTCAGTGGTTAATCTGCTGAATGGCTCACTGGGGTCAATCCCTGGTACCAAAAAAAAAATTAAACAACAACAACAATGGATGTGGTGCCACAAATTTGGCAAGACTCTATGAACCCGTTCTTCCAAACATTAGGGAAAACTGCACTCACATGAAAATGAGCAACAGAAAAATATGCAGGTCAATTTCCCTACAAAGTGACCATGGGAAAAAATAGAATGACATCACAATGGCTTCCCTAAAGGCAATGAAGTATGCCAAAAAAGATACAAAAAATAACTGTAATACTCTCTTTCAAAACACGCTAGAAGACTTTGAAAAAATATAAATAAAAACAATACACAAAACAACATGAATTAGAATTAGAAAACATTAAAAATTAAGGAATGATGCTTATGAAAAATCACACAGAGAAGAAAAATCATTTTAGAAATAAAACTAAATTCTAAGAAACACCAGAGAAAGCAAATATGACTAATAGTGCCTTCTGAAGGTAATGAGGGGATTTTTAATTTTTAAAAGTTTATAACAGATGTTAAATATTCAAAAGAAGATGACAAACATTGGAAACAACTGAAAAACATCTAACATGAGTCCTAGTGGAGAGCGGAATAATAAAATTATAACTCAAAAAGACTTTCTTCAGATTAAAAGAAACAGGTACACATTCACGTATTAAAAGTTTTCTGACACTTGAGAATGAAAATCAACACCAAAACATCGACAAATTCACTGGGCTTTAAAGAAAAAAAGTATTTTGAACATCAGAAAGTTTTCAACAGATCCAAGTTATCAACTAAATATCAACCCTCACACCAAAAGAATACAGAGAAAAATATTTAAGATAGTCAAGAACCAAAAATATGAAACAGGATTTTATACCTAGCAAATCTGACCTTCAGTTTTAAAGGGCTCAAATTATTGTTAATATACAGAACTATGTCCTGGTTCTTTTGAGTCTTTCCTAAGGCATTTGTTGGACCACAAGATTCAGAAAAGCAATGTGACTGGAGAGAACTCAACAAAAAGACATGATAAAGATTAAACACGTAATTATTATAGACTGATTACAAAAGAGAGATTATAATGTAATACATACAATGGCTAAAAGATCTGGCATATATATGTGTATAGATGCATGTGTGTGTGTATGTCTTAGTATAGTGTATGTACTATATAAAGATGTGTGTACATACACGTGTATATATATAACATATACATATACACATACATATATACACATGTATGCATACATATACATCTCAGCCAATTTTTATGTGGGAGAATAAGAATTGCTCGTTTCCTGTAAATTAGGAGGAATTTAAAAGTCTCTGTATTCAAAGACTTGATCAGACTCAGATTTAATACATTCTAAAAGAAGATAGGTACTGTTATACTCTTTCATCAATAGGACAAAAGTATCTGATTTTTGTTTTTTAATAAAAATATCATGCAAATTTTTAAATAGTTATATTAAACTGTCTTTAGTAATCAAAAGTGGTGGTGGTATATAAGTATTGACTTTTTTATGTCTTAAGATGGGTGCATTCACCTATGGTGCATTCCAATCCTATCGATTCCTGCGTCCTTCTTGATATGAAAGGAAAGAGATACAGGTTAAAATGTAAAAGAGTTTAAGTAAAAAGGCTAAGTCCCGAGTTTGAATTGGATTGCGTCGGTATGAACTTATGAGGTATTCTACTTTGAAATACAAGCACCCACACACCCATCTATTGCCCAGCTCTGTCCACTGGAAAAACCTAGAGAGCTTGAGAAATCGAGATGACGGTCTCATTTTAAAAGGAGGAAGAGCCCTTATAGAAATAGGTGAGCTGTAAATGTAAAGAGAAACACACACCTGGACACGCTGGACAGCGGGAGACCAGGGGCCCACGGAGCTTCAGTGAGGTCACACATCGCCTCGGGTTGAAACCAGCTTAAGGTGGTCACCTTCTAAAGATGACAGAGAACCAATGCCTTCCCTCAGAAAACCAGCAAGTAAAAGGAGGGAATCAAGCACTCATCCCGCCTCTCCCATGTGAACGGCACCTCCAGGTAACCCGGAGTAGATGAGCGGAAACAGTAGCTTATTAGCTTACAAAACTCTCCCAGCTAATTAATAAAAACGAAAAGGTAGAATGAGAACATCGCCATTTTGCAACCCTGTAAAGCAACGGATCTTGGCACTGAGGACCAATAGTTGCTAACATCAGAAGAGAGTAAAAGCAGGCATCGTGTTCCTCCTGATGAAAAATATAGGCCGTCTGTGTCGTGCTCTTGCCAACGGCATCAAACCCGAGTCTGATCCGGCCTCTAAATTCAGCGGCTAACCATGGGGAATGCAGAGGACAGAGGGAGCATCAAAACGCCCCCTGCTTACCCAAGCTGCAGAATCTTGACTCTGGGAAACTCAGTAGCCCAGTTCTTCTGGATGCAGAAGAAGCCAGACACTTCAGACAAGTGTCCCTTGTCTGAAATGCTTGTAACCAGAAATGTTTGGGATTTCAGAGGTTTTTTTTTTTTTTCAGATTTTGGAATATTTGCATATGCATAACGAGGTATCTTGGAAATGGGTCCCAAATGTAAACACAAAATTCATTTCTGCTTCATATACACCTTATACACATAGCCCAAAGGTGATTCTATGCAATATTCTTAATTTCATGAATGAAACAGAATTTCATGGTGTGGCATTTTCCATTTGTGGCAGCATGTTCACATTCAAAAAAGTTTTGAATTTTGGAGAATTTTTTATTTCAGATTTCCAGATTAGGAATGCTTTACCTGTACAAATTTTAAAGAAAAGAAGAGACGTGTAGCTGATAAAAGACTGCCTCTGATGCATAATTGAGGGACAAACCATTCTCTTAAATGCAACTGTGACCCTTTAAGAAGTGCAGGAGAGTTACTTTTGGAGGAGTGGCACTGGAGGGAGAGCGAGGCACATGGCAGGCACCTGGATGCTGGCAAAGCTCTACTGCTCGACTCGCATGGGTTTTCAGGAGCATTTGTTTACCTCATAAACGCCACTAGGCTATCTGGTTTTATGTGGTTTTCTATATCTATGTTTCATTTTACAATAAGTTTTAAAAAACCAATAATTCCAGCAAAAAAGATACAAAGGCTATTATTGTGTAAGGAATCCAGGTATTTGAGTCAGACAGGTCACCCCCTTAATTTGGGGTGAAAACTGAGACCCTGGACATCTGTGAGTCTACCTTCAAAAAATGGAAACAGAATCTAAAAATGCCAGCTGTCTCAGAGGTACTCAATAAATGTTAATTTTACTGATTTTTCCCTTTCTTCTTAAGTGTTTCCTGGAATGTTTAGCCTGGCTGAAACCACGCAGGGTTAGTGAAGAATCTAGGAGGATTCATGGAGAAATTTCAAGCAGGATTCTTAAGTGAAAGAAATGGAACATTAAGCAGAGACTTGAGTGGTAACGTGGTTGGGCAGGGGAAAGGTGGCTGAGAGGCAACAGGTGGCCCGAAGGTAGGTTTGCCAGGAGGAGGGGGCCACCTCTAACACCCCAGGGATGTAACAAATGAGTGAGGCAGGCACAGTGCATGTGAAGGCCTCAGCAGGAGCACAATGACAGGGACTTCTGACCCCATGACCAAGAGGAGCTGGTGGGAGTAGAAGACTTCTGATTCCATGTTTAAGCATGGCTTTGAAAAGTACATTAATGGCCAGGACATATAAGCTCCACAATGGCCCTTCGGATCCTTGCCAGGGAGAGTAGCTGTATAATCCGTATCAAAAATGCTGTGCTCTCTGGAAGCTTCCCAACGATGGAGCTGAGTTCTGCTCCACATACACATGACCCATCACAGCAGAGGTGCAGCACAGGTACCAAGATCCTGGTCCCCATGCTACTCAGTAGTGAGGCTCCCCAGAACACACACACAGGTCCACACAGGCTCACTCACGTTCGCATGTGCTGCAAGTCTACCTGAGTCTCACTGGGTTTTCTCTTTAGAAAGTCATTTTTAATAGAACACCCTTCTAGGCAATCCTATATCAATAATCAGCCCATCAGCCTGGATGAGAAGGAAGGAACCCGGACGGAAAGAAAGGTGGCCTCTTAGATGCCAGTGGCCAGAGAAAGTCACCCCGAGCGAGGCTGCGTGGGGGGAAGGTGACCATGGACGAAGTCCGTTCTGGGTCACAGCTGCACCTTCGCCCTTCCCTCATGGTGGGCACTGTGACCACTGCACTCTCTCTTTCCTGAATTGCATTAGAATAGCGGCTGAACCCCCCTGATTCTGTTGTCTCTGGATTCTGTATAAAGTCTAAGAGATCCTGCTGCATGGGGGGCTTGTCCTTCGGGGGCATACCGTCACCATTACACCAGATGAGCAAGTTCAGAGTGCCGAGAGCTGCCAGCTGTGTCCTTTGAAATTCACCAAGAGGGTAGGTTTTCCATTTTCCTGATACCACACCCAAATCATAATGAAGAAGCAGAGAGAGACTTGGGAGGTGACAGGTATGCGTATTACCTAGATTGTGGACCCAGGTTCGTGAGCTGTGTACACACATCCAACTCACCAACTGTATATTTTGATTACATGCAGGGCAGGGGGGCTTATTTTGTTTTGTTCTTTATATGCCAGCTATTTCTCAATAAATTTGGAGGGAAATAAGTCAATTAATTGCATATTAAGGGCTGGAGCGGTGGCTCAGCGGTTACGGCGCTTGCCTGGCATGCGCAAGGATGCGGGTTCAAACCCAGCACCACATACACAACCAAGTGTCAGAGCAATGACAGCCATGTGAAAAACTAAATAAAATTCTCTCACTCACTGTCACTCTCTATTTAAAAAACAAAAAACACATATCCCCCTCTCATGGTTGCTGGGAGAAATACCTAATAACCCGCAAACGTCCCAATTCTCGTCCTCCTCTGACGTCGGCACAGCCACGCCCTTGGCCTCACGCACAGGGCTGGTCCACCGCTGAGCAGGTATGGTCTGAATGTGAGGCTGCACATCTTGGGCTCGGCTTTGCTCCTTTCAGAGCACCCACACATCCCCCCAGCACATCTGACAACAATTATCCCTACGGCATTTTCAACACGGGTCCAAACTTTCCATCAGAACCTGTCCTGGGTACAGTCTTGCTCCCCAACAAGAGAAGGCACAGAGTGCTACAGCCAGACTTCCCCAAATGCCTTCTGAAGATCGCCCCTTTGAACAAGAAAACTGAGCGCATTCAAAAAGCCTCACTGCCTGCTGCAGGGAAGGTAAAGGAGCAGCAGCCGCCCAGACGGCCCCTTTGGCTTCCTCTCCATCTGGGCTGGGGGGAGGAGGGATTCAGGGCAGCAAAGCCTCCCTTTGTCCTGCACACCTTGCCAGCTGGAGAGGAGGAGCGGGTGGGTCTGAGAAGGCACCTCCCACCCGCCTGCTCAGGGTGCCCAGCTGGCCCACATCCCCAGAGATGGGTGACCCCTGTGCTCCAAGACCCGCATCCTGGGGTTTCAGCACCCTAGGGAGAGGAAGGGGGCGGGAGTGCTGTTCCAGGTGTCTGTTTTACGGAAAGCCTCTGTGGGCTGTTATTAACTCCAAAGGGAAACTAAGCTTCTCCTTCCTCCTCTGCCTCTGAACTCAGAGGAAGCTGACTGGCACATCTGCATCATCCAGGGCCACCGAGAGGGTGGCACCCACCCTGGGTGCCAACTGACTGTAGCAAAAGAAAGGGGTCCTCCCCCGCCAAAAGGCCAAAGGGTACCCTGGATGAAAACAGAACTAGTGTGCAGCTTTTATTTTTAGTCCTGGTTTGAACACAGGAGCACTGAACCACTCAACCACATCCCAGCTCTTGTTAAGTTGCTTAGAGCCTTGCTTTGTTGCTGAGGCTGGTCTTGAACTTGCAATCCTCCTGCCTCAGCCTCCCAAGCCACTGGGATTATAGATGTATGCTACCATACTTGGCTGTGCAGACTTTTTTTATAGGTAACAATTAAAGAAACAGAATGATTCAAATTACCAAAGTCTACCTTAATGAAAAAAATCTTGAATCACATTGTTACCACTTGTTACCAATTTATATATATTTATAAATTTATATATTATATATATTTATAAATATATATAATAAAATATAAATATATATATTTTAAGAGAGAGAGAGAGAAAAAGAGAAAAACAATTTTTATTTAGTTTTTCATGTTGCTTTCTTTGCTCCGAGACTTCACCATATAGGCAGTGCTGGGGTTTGAACTCATATACTTGCACATGCTGGGCAAGCGCATAACCACTGAGCCACCGCTCCAGCCCCACCAATAAAATGTATTTTAAAACATTGAGACAATAATACATTACAATTCCTGTACAAATTTAACTGATAAAATGGCACCTTCCCATCCCATTTGTGTGTAAATTCTCATGATATGATTTTTAAATTACATATTTTCTATCAAGATCTCAGCTTGAAGATTTTGTCTCTCTTCCTCAACACTATTTTCATCACATTCTCAGATTTCCCTCAGTAGATCCAGGACTTGGCTGCTTCCCATAGATGTCGCCTCAAAATGGCCTTGGCTGCATTGCTCTCTCCACCCAGACTTCGCACCCAGCGGCGTCCACATCGGTCACCCCGCTTCTTGGGCTCCTTGCTGCTCTGGCCTCCAGGAAGCAGCAGGGCCTACTCCTCAGGCCTCACGCTCTCACAGGCCTGTCCTGAAAACTTTCACCTTTGGAGGAAGACGGTCTGGGGCACGTTGCACCCCACAAAGAATTCCCTCAAAGAACTGGCGGACAGAGGAGCCCAGGAGAGGCCACTCCAACTGGCCCTGCAGGGCTGTGAGCCCTCTCACCCTGGCTGTGACTCTGGAGAGGAACCATCACAAGGTCTGTCAAGAGACCCTCTGTTACCCCCAGACCTATGGGGGCATGCGTAGGGGAAACGCTGGACCCTCTTGAGTCTCTGCCTACAACAGGGCCCTAACAAATGGTCCCGTGCCCTCCTATCTCCCAGCAAGCTGGCAGGACACATCCATCTTTCCATTTGCTGCATCTGCACCTCTACAGCCTGAACGAGCTCTCCGCCACTTTCCTCTGCCTCCGTCAGCAGTGTGTCCCCGGTCTGTCATCGGGAAAGGATATCTTGAGCCCTGCCTTGATTGGAATAGTCAGTTTCTGCCCAAAGTCCAAAAACTCTGTCCTGCGGAGCCGCGACTCATCAAAGGTCAGCGTTGGGCACCCTGGCAGCTCCTGGCTTCAGTCACCACCTGCATTAACACTGTGGACACTGCTTGGAGCTGTTCTTCAAAACAAGCCAACAAGATGCTAAATTAGATAACCCCAGCCCATGTCTTTGCTCCTTGACATTTCTACACTACATATTAATGAGGTGTGCCCAACTGAAAATTCAAAACCAAATATATTCATTAGCAATCTAAAAATAGATGCTTCCCTATGTGATTTTAAAGCCTGTAGGCTCTTCTTCCAATGTTGATTATCTTGCTTTTGCTATCATAAAAGCAAGAAAAATAATTTTTAAAGTTAATAACTTTGAACAATTAGTATAAATAATTGCACACTTTGATGTTTTCTGCAATATTAACTTCAGAACTGAGCATACTCTGCTGAGCCAGAGTGTAAAATTGACTGGGAATCTTATTTTTATTCTCATTCCATCTATGGAAATGAATTTGTAACATTAGTCATTTACCATCTTAGACCCGTGATCACACAGCCATCTTGTCTCTCTTGGCCCTTACTCTTAAAGAGTTGTCCAGAGAATGCTAAAGAGTCCAGCCATGTAGCACCATCTTCCAAGAAATAGTTTTCCCTTCCATTAGACTGTGCAGAAAAAAAATCATTTTATCAAAGAGACACTTGCCCTCCCATGTTTCCTGCAGCAGTATTCACAACAGCAAAGACATAGAATTAAGAAAGGCATCAAATGACAAATGAATGGTTATAAGTGGTACAAATACATAATAGAATATTACTCAGCCATAAAAAAGAATGAAGTCCTGTCATTTGTGCCAACACAAATGAAACTGGAGGACACCATGCTAAGTGAAAGAAGCCAGGCACAGAAAGATGCCACATGCTGTCACTCATATGTGAAAGAGAAAAAAACTTGACGTGATAGAAGCAGAGAGTAGAAGAGAGGTCACTAGACTGGGGAGTGGAGGCAAAAAGAGGACAGAGAGAAGTTAATTAATAGATACTGAAGTAATAGGAGGAAGTTTTTTAGTGTACTATGACTGTGGTCTCCAACAGTGTATTGTTTCAAATTGCCTAGAAAAGTTTGAAGGTTCCCAACAAAGAGATGATGTTTAAGGAGACAGAAATGCTAATGAGCCTGAGTTGACCATTATCCACTGTATACATGTATCAAATTACCATGCTGTCCCCCTCAAATATATACAAATCTTATGTGTCAGTTTAAAATGTTTTAGGAGACCATGCGTAATACACTCAGCATGTGCTTACAGGGCAAGGGAGAGGAGTGAACAGAGTTCAGGTGCTTTTGGAAAGTGTCACCCTGACTTTTGCAGCCCCAGGGCCTACCACAGTAGGTCCACAGATGTTCAAGACTGAATCATGAGTACTGAATTACACATGGGCAACAGCCCCAGGGACAAGCAGTCCCCACACTGGGTCACTCCCACCCGCCCAGCTGGTCAACCTACGACAGATGCAGGCTGTGTTCCCAGTTCCTCCTGGAGTCAGATGAAACAGTGGACATTGGCAGTGTCCTGTTCATGGAGCCAGAGAAGACACTTAGAGGAACCACCCCAAACCCTGCCTTGTGGGTGGCACCCTTGGCCAGGCTGCCATGAGGGCTGCCTAGGACTGGTTCCCTGGAGAGATGAGACGTGGGCATTTGGACACGTTCCTGTCTGGGGACAACAAGCACGGAGAACAGGGAAGCAGCAGGTGTCCTCCCTCAAACTCCCAGGCCCTGTGCAAGATCCTGAGAGCCGGGCGACCGCTTTTCCACCTCTTAGGCACCGAGTTGGGCTAACCCACTGCAAGCATTTCTCTGCTGTTTCCTGACAGTCTGCAGCTTCCTTGGTCATTCACTACTTACAGCCAGAGCCACAATTGTTGGGTCTGGTCCTGTGGGCCACTAGAGTGAGTCCTTTCTAACAGTAAAGGAGATCGTAAATTCTTGGCAGGTGACCTTCCATAATCCTTTCTGTTTGGGGCGATATAAATGTCAAGTTCGATATCGCTGAAAATAACGTTTCTGGATTCAAACGTACTAAACATATTCATGTTTAATATCTAAAGCATAATAATTTGATCATTATTAAATAGCCACCTATTCTATATCTGGTTGCAAGGCCACACGTATTTTATCCCTGTTACTCCATTTTCTCTAGGGCAACATGAATAATAAAAGAATGAATTCCTAAAAGGCCTTTTCTTTCTAAAGCAGCATAACTATTTTCCCTAACCGGATTAGGATTCTAATCCTTAGTATTTTGTTATCACATGAGTCTAAGTCATGTTAGAAAGAACATAAGGAAGGAGAGAGTCCATGTTTCTTAACAAGAAATATGGTTTAGAAAGTAATTTTGTACAATACAAAACACTATACATGGTATTGTATATTCAAACCTGAAAAGCAACATCTGAAACAAATTTTGCTTTTAATCCAGAAAGTTTACAAACAATCGGATCTTAAAAGCAGTTTGTTATTTTATTACCAATATCCATGAAGGTAGGCAAATTCCCTTATCTTTTACCATTAGAAAATGAAATAATCCTATAAACCTCAGAAGAAATAAAAACCTGACTGGATAGGTTTACCTTGGGAATGGAAAGGTAGTTTAATATTAGACAATCTATGATTATAATACAATGACATCAAGAGGTTATCAAGAAAAATTTCACTAAGTGCCATCAATAGCAGTCGTTTGGTGATAGATTGCTTAAGTCCCATAAAGAAAAAAAAGGAGAGAAGAGTGGAGGGAGGGAAAGAAGGGAGGATTAGTAGAAGGACAAACACATCATCAATATGATAAAGACCGGGCTGGAGCAGTGGCTCAGTGGTCGGAGCGCTTGCCTGGCATGCGCAAGGACACAGGTTCGAACCCCAGCACCACATACACAACTAAGTGTTGGAGAAACAAATGCAAGATGAAAAAAATAAATAAAATTGATTCTTTGTCTCACTCATTCTCTCCTCCTCTCTCTCCTAAAAAAAGAAAATATTTTTAAAAAAATATGATACAGACTAACACAACCAATTAACACTTAACTGAAGACACTAGAGGAACACAGATAAGAAGGTCGGCCATCCCCATAATACTTAACATTGTACTTTAATTCCAATTAATCAGCAAAACACAAAACGAAAATATTACAAAAATATTATATGACATACAACATGTTATAGATTATGTGCTTTATATTGTATATGCAAATGGATTAAATAAATTACAGTGATTTACGAATGCTATTACACACCTAAAAATACTGAGAGGCATTTCTATTCCACTCCCAAACTTCATAACACCATTCAAGAGTTGTTCCTGGGGGCTGGGGATTTAGCTCAGTGCAAGAGCGCTTGCCTAGCACACCCAAGGCCCTGAGTTCAGTCCTCAGCCCTGGAAAAGAAAAAGAGTTGTTCCTGTGAGATAAATATAAAATAATAGCTTTTGTCTATATCAACAGAAACATAGTTCATAAAGGAAATAGAAAAAAATCCTAGAAATGATCTTTAAACATTCAAGTGCCATCCAGGTGAAGCACCTTCACGAACAGGCACAGGAATGGGGCGGATAATGCAACAGGCTTGCTCCTCCGCAACCATTCTCTGAGAGAGAGGACAATGAGTGAGTGTGAGAGAGAGAGAGAGAGAGAGAGAATATCAGTTTTATTAGTTTTTCATGTGGCCCTCGTTGCTCTGACACTTCTTTGTGCACGTGGTGCTGGGGTTCGAACTCATGCACTCGCACATGCCAGGCAAGCGCTGTAACCACCGAGCCAACACTCCAGCCCCCGATTTATTTTTTAAGAGAGAGAGGGACAGTGAAAGAGAGAGAAAGAGAATCAACTTTACTTAGCTTTTCATGTGGACTTCATTGCTCTGACACTTCGTTGTGTATGCAGTGCTGGGGTTCGAACCCCTGTCCTCGCGCAGGCCAGGCAAGCGCCGTGACTGCTGAGCCACCGCTCCAGCCCCTCCTGAACTGACTTTTACCTCTCTCAGAATCAAAACCAAAATGCCAATGGGACTGGATAGTTGGGAAAATAATATGAAGAATTTTGCTCTGAGCATGAAAACATATTATAAATGCAATCAAAGCAGGACAATCCTGGTACAATAATTATTCTGCAGATCAACAGAAAACAATGGGGAACCTGAAAGAAACCCAAGAATATATTTAAGTGTAATAAAGAAACCATCACAAATAAAAGAGCACAGGACAGGCTACTCAAAAACTTGTACTGAAGGGGCTGGAGTGGTGGCTCTGTGGTTACGGCGCTTGCCAGGCATGCGCAAGTACGCGGGTTCAAACCCCAGCACCACGTACGCAACTAAGTGTCAGAGCAACGAAAGGCACGTGAAAAACCAAATAAAATTGATTCTGTCTCTTTGTCTCTCTTTTAAAAAAAATTGTATTGAAAGTCTGGTTATGGTTCAACTATGTATCAATTTAAAATTCAGAATTACATGTTAAAGACAAATGCAGAAAGGGGAGGGGGAGAGACTGAAGAAGGTAGAGAAAGAAACCTAAAAAGGAGATAATGAAAAAAGAAAAAAAAGAGACAAGCCAGGCACCCTGGTGCACACTGTGATCCCAGCAACTCTAGAGGCTGAGGTAGGAGGATCACAAGTTCAAGGCCAGGCTCAGTAACTGAGTGAGACCCTCAGCAACATAGTGAGACCCTGTCTCAAAATAAAAAATAAAAAGGACTGGGGATGTAGCTCAGTGGTAAAATATTCCTGGGTTTAATGACCAATACTGGAAGAAAGAAAAGAAAAAGAAGAAATAAATTTAGTTAAACTCAAGAGAGATTAGACTTTCTAAGCACTAAAACCAATAGAAAAAAATTTAAATAGATAAACAGATCTGGCCACATCAAGTTTTTCATATAATATTTGTAGTATATATTTAAGAGGAAAAATTGTCAACCAATAAACTGGGGAAATATTTGCCAGATGTCTCATAGTTAAAACTTACAGACCTTTTATAAATCAATAGGAAAATGCTAATACCCCACTTCTAAAAACAAAGAAAATAAACAGCAATTCATGGGACAAAAATTCAGTTTTCCAAAAATTAAACTATTCGTAATAAATGAGTATGCAAAATATTTCAAACTGCCAGCACCTTACCCTATCAAATTAACAAAAATTAATTCTCAAATAAAATATCTTTAAACACTGACAAACACACTTGTCGTAAAACGGACATTTCCATACACTGCTGAAAATAATGTGATGGAAATAAACATTCCAAACGGCAACTTGGAAATATATATAGAAGTCTTTTTACCCCAGCAATTATACTTCCACAAATTTATCCCATAAAAATAATCAAAGACACAGACAAAGATTTATGTAGTGAGATATTAGTTATGCATGATTTATAGTGGTTAAAAACAAGACCCAATCGATATGGGGAAAGGTTAAATTTACTATGACACATTAGTGATAAAATGGAATGTAAGTGATAGGATAGAGTCATGAAAAAATCGTGTTTCATAAGACTACAAAGGGTTGCTCATAATGCAATAAAGCATGTGGGGCACAAAACTGATATAATATGCAAACACAGATACACAAGCACACAAATTGAAAAAAAATACCCCAAAGATAATTAGTGATTGTCGCTGAGTAGTTGGATCAATTCTCAATACTTTACCACATTTTCTAAAATAAATATACAGTAGTCTCCCCTGATGCTTTGTTTTGCTTTCTGTGGCTTCAGAAACCTACAGTCAACCATGGTTCAAAAATATTAAACAGATGGAGGATCATGGTATTTCTGAGTGTTTGTGGAAGGAGTTGGCCTTTAGAAAGGAACAGTTTGATCTGAACTAAAGAGGAGAAGAAACCTGTGGTTTCTCTCTACAATAGTAAGTAAACAATGAGGCAGTTCCTTTCTTGGAAGTGCAGGTTTCCCTATATGTCTGCGTTTATTAGTTGGGCACTGTGGCACATTCCTATAATCCCACTGATTTCAGGAGGTTGAGGCAGGAGGATCACAAGTTGGAGGCCAACCTCACCAATTTAACAAGATTCTCAGCAACTTGGCAAGACCCTGTCTCAAATTTAGAAATGACTGTGGATGTAGCTGGTTAGTAAAGTACCCCTGGATTAAATCCTCAGTACCAAAAGAGGAAAAAAAAAAAAAAGGTCTTCACTTATTAGTTTTCTTACTGAATTGGTTCCTTGAGATGTATCCTACAGGGATATAAAAAATATGATTTCTTTGTATAAAAGAATTTGAGGGAGGGGCTGGAGTAGTGACTCAATGGTTAAAGCGCTTGCCTGGCAAGTGTGAGGACCCGAGTTCAAACTCCAGCACCATGTACACAACTAAATGCCAGAGAAAAGAAGGCTAGATGGAAAAATAAATAAAAATTGATTTTTATGTCTCTCAAAAAGATATTAAACAGAAAGTTCCAGAAATAAACAATTCATAAGTTTAAAAATGCACACTCTTCTGAGTACCATGACAAAATCTTGCCCTCACCCACCTGAGGGAGAATCATCCCTTTGCCCAGCGTATCCACTCTGTATGTGCCACCCACCCATTCATCACGTGACAGCCACCTGGGTTATCAGATGGATTTTACTGAGTAATGGCCCCAAAGTGCAAGAGTGATGATACTGGCAATTCAGATACGCCACGGAAAAGCCACAAAGTGCCTCCTTGGAATGAAAATTCTCAACTTAGGAAAAGAAGAAAAACGTCATATGCTGAAGTTGCTAAGATCTGCAATAAAAGCAAATCTTCGGTCCATGACATTGTGAAGCAGAAAAAAAGAAATTCATGCTAGTTCTTCTGTCACACCTCAAACTGCAAATGTTACAGCTACAAAGCATGATAAGGGCTTAGAAAAAAGGGGGAAAGGCATTAAATTAAGGCTTCAGATCCATATGAGGTTTGGGGCATTCACTGGGGATGTTAAATAAAATATACCCCTGCCCCCTGCATAATCTGGAACCACTGTTAAATCCAAAACACTGTCATGAACCAATAAGTACTCCCTGCTGACTCTGCATCAGACCCATTCAGAGTATGAAGTAGGTGTTACCTTATTTAATTATTTCAATAAATTTATGAATTAGGTAACGAGTACTATTATTAGTCCCATTTTACCAATTAAGAAACTGAGGCCCACCAAGGCTAAGTAACTTATCCAAAATCATACAGTAGTAGATGGAGAAGCCAGGCTCTGTGAATGCAAAGCAATTATTAACCATTAGTCTACACCAGCGATCCCCAAACACTTTACTATCTGAAGAATTCTAGCCAGGCGCAGTGGTGCATCCCTAGAATTCCAGTGGCTTGGGAGGCTGAGGCAGGAGGATTGCAAATTCAAAGCCAGCCTCAGCAACATAACAAGGCCCTAAGCAACTTAATGATACCCTGCCTCAAAATAAAGCATTTAAAAGGACTAGGGGGAGCTGGAGCAGTGGCCCAGTGGTTATGGTGTTTGCCTGGCATGTGCGAATATGCGGGTTCACATCCCAGCACCACGTACACAACTAGGTATTAGAGAAACAGGCCGGATGGGAAAATAAATAAACATGATTCTATCTCTAGCTCTCTTTAAAAATAAAATAAAAATTATGAACTTGCTATATGTTAACATACATTGTACACTTTTAATAAAAATAAGTCCATTTTTGACACCAAAAAGTATAGTCAGAAGAAGGTGTAACTATCCTTTTGCAAATCTTTTAATGTCTGACTACACAGAAGAGAACTGAATACTCACATGTTTCTGCGCTGAATTTATTGCAACATTACATGCCGTGTAGCCTCTGGGAAACCACCCTGCAATTTCATGACAGAAAGAAAGCGAAAAGGCAAATACCATCTCCATATTGTTAGGATGGCGGTTGGAACCCAATGGCCCCCTTGCAAGAGTCTTAGGGACCTCCAGAGATTCTGGACCCACACTTTGATATCACTGGTCCACACTGAATTTCTAAGAGGACTGATTGGCTGATTGGTGGGTTTTATTGCACTAAACTCAGGGCCACTTCAGATTCTCAAAGGGCACCAGCAGAATAGGGCACAAGGCAGGAGGAGGACGACCTCTGACCTGCTTCCTTAACCCACTGAGCTGCAGCCGGTTTGGATAAGCGTAGAGTTCTGGACTCTGTTAGATGGGGTGTGCACAGCAGAGAATCAGCTCCCAGGAGCAGGGTCTGCTGTGGGCAACCAGAAGAAATCCTTGCAAGGACCCAGGTCACAGTACCATGAGTAGTAGGTCATATTAGTCGTTTAACATTTATTGACCAAACGGCAGCTGGAGGCGTGGTGCTTGCTGCCAATGCAACAACAGGGAAAGGAATAGAGTCTTCCTCATTGCTTAGGTCCTAGTATCAAACACATTACCTCCCACACAACAGGTGTCCAATAAAATGCAGACTGATAGATGGGGGGTGGCATATGGATAGACGGACAAAATATCCAAATCCTGCCAAGGATTCCAGTCTTGGAATGAGGCATGCAAACGGGTGTTTAACAAAATGCGAGGTCGGGCTAGTACCCATACATTCCATCACCCTGACCGCCTGAGGCCAGGCAAGTGGTGGGAGTCAAGCTGGGGACCTCTTCCAGGAGAGGAGAGCTGGAGGTGTCAGGCCCACCCCTGGATGCCTGCGTACGGCACAATAGGGCAATGGTAACTAGCACATGGGTGGTGGCAAAGGACCAGTCTGTGGCACTGAGTCTCACATCAGGGCTTCTAGGACATATGCCTACTTACTAGAACTATACAGAAAGTGGAGAACAACTGGTAGAATTCAGCCTGATCTGATGATGAGTTACCCGAACACCTCTACCAGGGCTCCTCGCAGCCACCTGGCTTGTGTTCCAATCAGCTCCTGCTCGTGTAACACAGTACCATCGATGGTGGCCTAAACCCACCATCAGGATGCCAGCATGGTTGGTTTGAGAGAGGGCCTGGCTTGTTGATGGCCACCTTCTCATTGTATCCTCGCATGGGAGAGGACAGAAAGGGAGGCACTATTGCATACAAGGGCCACCCTCAAGACCTAATCGCCTCCAAAGGCTCATCTTCAAATGCCACCACCCTGGGGGTTGGGGTGGAGGGCAGGAAGAAAACGCAGCCCATCGCAGCCAGGTGTGCACAGCTGCAGACACAGCCAGCTGCAGGAGAGAGCCAAGAGGCCTCAACACAGTGGAGTGAGGGGTAGGGACTAGACCAGGCTCTGCCACCTGCCTCCTTCTAGTCAGTACTTAATAGTTAACTGCTGTTAGCACTGATAGCACTTAAGCATTGTTAACATTAAGTAATATAAAATATGAAACGGAATTCACACACATAGCCTAGAGTCTGGCCACTCTTTGTCACTGAGTTACAGTTAAATCTGTCACCCATTCACATGGCAGCGATTTCCTGACACCACAGATGTAAAGGTTATGATGTGAGGTGCCTCCCAAAAGCTCCTGTGTTAGTGCCGGAATGTTTGGAGGTGAATGATGAGATTCTGAGAGCTATGACCTCATCAGTCCATCCTAGTTTGAATGGGCTGGGTGGTAACTACAGGCAGATGGGGTGTGGCCGGAGGAGATGGGTTGCCAGGAGTGAACCCTGAAAGAGGGCATCTTCCCTGTGGCCCCTTCTTCCTTCTCTCTCTGCTTCCTGACCCCACCAAGAACTGAGCAGCTTTCCTCTGCCGGGTTCTGCTGTGACGTGTTGCCTCACCTTGGGCCTAGAGCAATGGAGCCAGCCACCAAGGGAACGAGACCGCTCAGCCAAAATAAGCTTTTCCTCTTCTAAGTTGTCCTTGTTGGGCATTTTGATCACAGCGAGGCAAAAGCTGACTAAAACAACAGACGTACACTGAAGATACGTACTTCAAATGCCAAAAGCCACAAAGGCTGAATATGTTCTTTGAGTTGGAGTGTAAACAATTTGAAAAAATTGGGGGTCCTATTTGGGAAGAAGCAGTATATTATTCTCAACCTAAAAAGAGTTGGGTTTTCATGGCATTATTACACACACACACACAGAGTAAAATCGATTCTTTCGCATTTTTGCATTTCCAGGCATGGGGAAAGATTTACAAACTGTAAATACAATCCATGAGCTCAGACGCTCACCTGTAAAGCACTTTCCACACCAACATTCCCAAGGTACCTCATCTAGAAACCAGAGCTACGCAGGCATCTGAGAACGTGGCAGGTTAAATGAATATAACCCACTACAACCCAAAGCAGAAACTGGAAATGCAAGAGGAAAGAGTCCAGAGTCTTTGGAACTCCATAAACAACCTTGAGGTTTTGCTCTCATGTGTATCAATCAACAGTGCTGGTTTGTTGCTACATTCCAGAACCTTCTGCCCCACCAAGAGAAGCACCCAAATGCTTGGCTCACAGATGCACTATGTTGATAACAGGAGCTGTGTTTTCAGTGCTTTGGAAGATGGAAGATCAAACTGTGACACGTGAATGCATAGAGGAGCTTCCCGTCACTAGGGCAGAAGGCACACTTGCCTGTGCCAATCTGGCTTCTCAGATTTGAAGTCTTTATCAAATTCTGCCAGGATGTCCACCAAACAGAATACGTCCTATTTTAAGAAAAGAAACAGAGGTCCTGCAGAGTGACAGCAAGTCCGTGGAGACAAAACATTTCCCCAAATGGCAAGGTCACAGACAAAGCATGCTGAACATGAGCTCTGAGCCTGTAGAAAGAAGGTAGAGAAGGGCTGGAGCGGTGGCTCGGCGGTTACGGCGCTTGCCCAGCATGCGCGAGTACACAGGTTCAAACCCCAGCACCCACATACACAGCTAAGTGTCAGAGCAACGAAGGCCATGTGAAAAACTCAATAAAAATTGATTCATTCTCTCTCTCTCTCTCTCTCTCTCTCTCTCTCACTGTCCAGCTCTCTTTGAAAAAGAAAAAGAAAAGAAAGAAGGTAGAGGCCAAGGCTCTACCTCAGTGACAAGGGCCACAAATCAGGAGGTCATTCCACTTTTACTACGTACTGCAGGAGAGACCATGGGCCCCAGATATCAGCCCCTTAAGAGCTTGGAGGAAAACGTAGGGTCACCAAGAAGGGGAGAAAGAAGAAAAAGGAGGAAGGAAAGGAATTCTTTCTTGTGCAAACCCTGAACGTGAAGATTTTTCCCTCTTGGGTGACCTTTGTCAGTCCTCTTTCCCAAGGTAAATTTCATCTCTGCTAATCTCATAGACTAATATTAAAATTAAATACGGCATATTGCTTCATATAACTTTGCTCTGTGTGTGGCAACCCGGAGGGCTGCATATTTACCCAAGGAACTCTCATTGAACTTCCACATTGGACCTGATCTCTCAGCCCAAGGAGACGGTACTTCCGCTATTTACTTCTCTGCACCTGCAGAATGGGGTCCTGAAAGCTGGACTTACTTTTGGCAGATGGGCACAGAATCAACCACCTGCTCCAGGATGGGCTCAAGACGCTTTCCCCTCGCTAAAGCTACAGCACAGGAGCCTCAGGGAGGGCAGCATCTCCCAGAGGAAGGGCCCTCTGCGGAGGCAGGGGCGGGTCCAGAACCAGGACCTTGGCTCGGAACAGCTAAGGGGTGTGGGCTTGCGGACCCCTTCTCCAGCCCTCCCTCCCAACTCCGACTCGCTTTATTAGATCTAAATGAAAGTGTGAGTAGGAACTTAGGGAAAGTTTCCTGCAAGACACATTTGAGTAGAAAGGATTGAAGTTCTTCCTGTATGCTGAACTCTTGGGCTTGTCTACAATTCGTGCAGCTCTGGATTTTGGAGTAGAGAGGAATCAATCTTAATTGGACTATCCAATTAGCAAGAATAATCTAGAAAAAAATTAAAACCACAAAAGGGAGGAAGGAGACTAATCTATGTAGACGGTGGGAAGACCAGTGGTTGCCAGGGACTCTGGAGGAAGGCAGGTGAACGGGTGGAGCGCAGGCGAAATTATTCCCTGTGACACCGTAACAGCGGATGCCTGACATTACACAGTTTTCAAAATCCATAAAACAGTACAGCACTCAGAGCAAACCCCAAACTATGAACCTCACTTAATAAAACATTGGTTCACCAATTGAAACAAATGTGGCACGCTACTGCCAGATGTTAATAATAAGGAAAGTCCGAGGCGTGCGGAGCACGGGAGCTCTCCTTTCTGCTCGGTTTTTCTATAAATTAAAAACTGCTGTGAAAAGGTAAAATAAAGGCTATTAATGTTTAAAGGGTTTAGGGTTAAAGGAAAGGAAGACAGAAGTCAACTTAAGTTAGGAGGCCAGTCCAGCATCCAGGGAGGAAGGAAAAATGATTCTGGGAACCAGTGCTGGCCAGAATGTAAGGTGTCAAGGCCAGGCGTGGGGATTAGCAGCTGGGTGTCTGGTGCAGCTTGTTATATAACTTCCTCGGGGGAATAGGAGCCCAGAGGGGCTGGAGCGGTGGCTCAGTGGTCTGGGTGCTTGCCTGGCAAGCACGAGGACCTGGGTTCAAACCCCAGCACCACATACACAACTGAGTGTTGGAGCAACTAAGGTCATGTGAAAAACTCAATAAAGTTGTTTCTCTCTTTCTCTGTCTCTCTCACTGTCCCTCTCTCTTAAAAAAAAAAAAAAAGAAAGAAAGAAAGAAATAGGAGCTCAGAGCCAGGGAGCAATGATGCTCTGGCTGCCTACCTTTAATAGGGCAATAACAGTGTAAATGAGAACACCTAGGAAAAAAGAAAGAAAACTTTCCCTCTCAAAGATATTGGGAGTGATACAGACTTAAGACCTGCCTGCCTTCCTTTGGACTGAAAATTGGTGTTTATGTTTAAAAAAAAAAGAAAGAAAGAAAAACAACAAGAAAAAAATAAAGAAATTTAAAGATCAGTCTTTTAGAGAGCTGGCATTTTCCTTACTGATTTTATGATTTTCTTAAACTCCAAGTAGGCAAGTACCAAGGCATTTTTAGAAATCTAAATTAAATAAGTGCCATAAGCCAATGTGTCCTTTATTTTGTCCTGATTTTTCTTTTAATTCCAACGTAAAACTTTTATAAAACCTACACAGCCAATTTCTTCTACTTATTAGCAAAGATAACTAACATTTATTGAGAGCTTGGTTAAAAGACCAAGCCCTAAGGCTGGAGCGGTGGCTCAGTGGTTATAGCACCTGCCTGGCAAGTGCGAGTATGAGTTCGAACCCCAGCACCACGTACTCAAAGAAGTCTTGGAACAACAAAAGCCACATGAAAAACTGAATAAAATTGATTCTCTCTCTCTCACTATCCCTCTCTCTTAAAAAGAAAAAAAAAAAGCACTGGGGGCTGGACTGATGGCTTGGTGACTTGCTGGTTACTGTGCTTGCCTGGTATGTGCAAGGACCCAGGTTCGAACCCCAGCACCATATACACAACCAAGTGCCAGAAAAACAGAGGCCAAATGAAAAACTAAACGAAACTGATTCTCTCTCTTCCTTTCTCTCTTTCTCATTGTCCCTCTCTCTCTTAAAAAAACTGCCCTCACCAGCAGAAGCTGGCAGGTAATTCCATGGATGAGCAATTCCTGTTCTATTTTCACTTCAGAGGAACCTCAAGAGTATGAGGGAGATGCGTTTTCCTTTTCTCTTTCCTCTCTGCCTGATGTGTGGGGCAGAAAGTGCATTAGTCAGATTTCCACTGCTGCGACCAAAATACCTGACAAGCATACCTTAGAGGAAGAGAGATTCATTCCGACTCACAATGTCAGAGGTCTGAGTCCATCAACAGGAGGCTGCATTTCTTTGGGCCCAGAGTGAGGCAGAACATCATGGTGGAAGGGCATGACAGAGGAAAAGCAAAAGCCGCTCAGCCAGGAAGGAGAGGGAAAGGGAGAGGGAGGCGGGGGCAGGCAAGAGAAGATGGACCCTTCCAGGACACATCCCAGAGACCCCCTTCCCCCAGCTAAATCCCACCTCCTAGTAGTCCACACTGCCATAAAGGGATCCATCCACTGATGAGGTACAGCCCTCCTGAGCTGAGCACTTCCCAAAGCTCGACCCTAGCACACGGCGACACTAAGGACACATGAGACTCTGGGGGACCCTGCAGACCCAAACCACTGCAGAGGGGCATGTGTGGCAGAGGGGGTTCTAACATTCCTCCAGTTTGAGAAACACAAGTCATCCAGTGCTTGGAAGATGAGGCTCCCTGGCTTTGTTGGGCAAGAACAGCCCTAAGAGAAAGGTGATGCTGCTGAGGATAGCAGTGGCTCCGCCAGGTGCAGGAAGAAGCTTTGAGAAGGGGACATGGAGACGTTTCAGAAGGGTGAGTCCCATCAGGGACCAGAGCCATGCCCAAGTCTGATGAGCTGGACAGAGGTCATGGGGAGACTATACATTAAGAACTGGTGCCTGGGGCTGGAGCGGTGGCTCAGAGGTTGCAGCGCTTGCCTGGCATGTGCGAGGACCTGGGTTCAAAGCCCAGCACCACGTACACAACCAAGTGTTAGAACCACAAAAGCTCCACGAAAAATTAAATTGATTCATATTTTCTCTCTCTCTCTCTCTCTCTCTCTCACTGTTCCTCTCTCTTTAGGAAGAAAAACAACTGGTGCCTGAGGTGCTGGGTAAGATCTCTGCACCTCTCAAAAAGGACAGGGAAAAAAAGGATAATTAATTACATGCAACGACACATATCAGCCTGCTTTTCTGTAACAACAATAGTCAGCTTGCCATCACTATAATGAAATCCCTGACACAGCCCACTTATGAAGAAAAACAGTTTTGGAGGTTAGCTTAGCTCACAGTTTTGGAGGTTCAAGGCCATGATTCGGCTCAGTTCTGGTGAAGGCGCCATGGTGGACAGTAGATGGCAGACAGCAGTAGCTGGAGTACATGTCAGAGAAAGTGAGTGATGACGTCTCAAACCAGGAGCAGAGAGGACAGGAGGGGCTGGCTGTCATCCTATTACAACAATTGTCTCATGAAAACTCAAGGGGTCCCACCACCTTCCAGGAGCACCTCCCCAGCAACCTGAGGACCTCCTGAAGCTTCCATCACCTCCGAGTAGAGCCACCTGGAGACCAAGCCTTCAATCACAATGGATCCCTTGGGGGAACACTCAAATCACACCTGAAATAGCAGTAACGGCAGCACCATCAACATGCATAGCAAACTATCATACAGTACACCTAAATAAAATTTAAAGACACAAGGAGAACAGAATCACCAATGCAGTCTGGGGCATCTCATGGGCACTATTAGGACAAAGATTTTTTTGATCTCCTTGCATGCCTGGAACATTGCTCTTTGGCTGGAGGAAAGCAACTGGTGTCATGCTGGATCCAGTCCTACTGCCTTACAAGAGCCCATTCAGAACTGTGAGACAGTTGTGAAACGCAGTCACTATTAAAACTTACGACGTAAACTTTAATAAATCACATCGAATACTAAAGCAGTGAGACTCCAAACTCCCCCCTTCCTAGGTACTCAACTGCATTTTACCTTATCTGTGTTCTTGCTGCTGCTTCCCTTTGCCGTATCTGAACGCTGGGAGCACTGTAGTGGGTATGAGATGCTGGATTTATAATAAGAAATAGGTACACTGGGTCTTCCGCATGCTCCTGGCACAGAGCTCCTAACACCCTTGGGATCTCCTAAGCCACAGGAACATCTCTCATTCCTAACACATCTCTTTCAACCACACTTGAGTTTGTTAGTGAGGTGGCTTCTGGAAAGCCCCTAGATAACCACAGGATGGGGGCTGGTTCCCTGAAGAACCATCGCAGTGAGTAGAGGTGGGAACCTATAGGGAAGGAAGAGGGGTGGAGAGTGCCTCAGTCTCCAGTGGACATGATCAATCGCACCCACATAATGCGGCCCCATACAACCCAAGGACAGGCTCAGAGAGCTGCTGGGCTGGTGAACACAAGGGGGTACTGAGAGGGTGGTTCACCAAGAGAGGGCACGAAGACCCTTACCCTCCCCCATGCCTTGCCCTGGGCATCTCTTCCCTCTGGCTATTCATGAATTGCATATTTTTGTAATAAGCCAGCTACCCAGTAAGTGGACTGTTTTCCTGATGACAGCTGAGGGCTCGTAGGCACCTCCAACGTCTAGCCAGTCTGTCAGATGCTCACGTGACACCTGCACCTGCTGATATCCCCAGGTAGGGAAGACAGAATAGATTGTGGGACACCCAGTATGTAGTTGTCCACCAAAATGTGTAGAAAATCCCACACGCTCTGGTTTGCATACGCAGTGTCCTCTAAAAGCTCACGTGAGAGACAACACAAGAACTTTCAGAGACAAAATGAGTGGGTCATGACAGCCTTAGCCTAATGAGTGCCTTAATCCACTACTGGGGACTAAGTGGATGGTAACTGAAGGCAGGTAGGGTGTGGCTCAAGGAGGTGGGTCACCAGGCTATGCTTTGGGGGTTTATATTTTGTCCCTGGTGAGCTGAGCTCACTCTCCCTGCTTCCTGTTGCCATGTCCTGCGCTGCTTCCCCTCACCGCACCCTTCTGCCATGATTTTTCTATTTCAGGCCCGGAGCATTGGAATGGGCCATCTGTACACTGAGACTTCTGAAACTATGATCCCAAATAAACTTTTCCTCCTCTAATTGTTCTTGTCAGATCTTTTGGTCACAGTGATGAGCCAACTAAACCACACATGTGGAGTCAGAAGTGAAGGCATAGAAACAGCAGGGATTTCCCTTGCAGAATGCACATCCTTGCCAGCTCCACCTGCAGTGATATCACATTGGTAGTTCAACACCAGCCCTAAGGCAAACCCTCCAAGCCGGGTTTCGTTGTTCTAGACCAGAAGTCAGCAACCTATGGCCCATGAGATTAAACTAGCCACCATGTGCTTTTCTAAATAAAATTTTATTTGAACACAATGATAACAATCATTTACATATCACCACTGGCTGCTTTTTCTACAACAGTTGAGTAGTTCAGCAAAGACTGTATGGCCTGCAAAGTCTAAAGTATGTACCATCTGGCCTTTTGCAGGAAGAGAAAATTGTTCTTCTTTGATCTAGATCTAAAGTAATGGACAGGGCTGGAACAGTGACTCAGCAGTTAGGGCACTTGCCTGGCATGAGCGAGGACACGGGTTCAAACCCCAGCACCAAGTACACAACGAAGTGTTGTGTTGGAGCAATGAAAGCCACATGAAAAAAACTAAATAAATTATTCTCTCTCACTGTCCCTCTCTGCTTAAAAAAAAAATGTAATGGACATACCACATATATATGTACAACTTAAATATGTACAATTATTCTATGTTAATTTAAAATGCTTAAGGAGAGAGAAATGCTAACCACTCTGATTTGGTTGTCACCAACTGTGTTTGTATATCAGATTATGACACTGTTCCCCATAAATTTGTAAAATTAAAATTAAAAAATCAAGTAAAAAAGAGAAAGTTATGGAGAAAATGCTAATAATGTAGATTAAACTACAAAAGTGTATTGTATCTGTGGTCTGTAGCTGTATTTGAATAGCACAAAAAATTAAAGAAATGTTCTTCCAATAATCAGAACCATTATCCAATTCAATAACGAAGATGTTCACATCCCGTGATATTACAGACTAATGAAGTTCTGAAATACATCTTTGTAATTTCACTTCATATAACTCAGTTAACTTAAATGAAAATATCAACCATCTATATAAAAGTCACACTTGAGAGCCAGTTGTTACACATTTAACAAGCTCACCACCCAATCCAACAGACCACGCCACTGAGTCACCATTTGGGTGACTTTTCAGCTAAATCTGTTTGGCTTTCCAAAAAAGGAACCTCGCCCATTTTTTGTAAGTGATTTGGGGCATTTTCATAACCTGCTACAGCTACTGTGATGTTAATACACACAAGCACAAGATGATTCCATCGTTAGAAACTCCACCCTGTAGATGAAGGGATAGAGACAGGTTAAGAAATATCACACAATGTTGACGATAGGATTTAAAGCTAGATTTATTGAAATCTGAGTACATTCACTTGACAAACATGGATTCCATGGCCAATACTTGAGAAAATACATTATAATTTTTAATAGGCAACTGTGAAGTCAGTTATACTTTTAAATAAGTTTATATTTTATATTGGAATTGATACATATTTGAAAAAGTTAAGTACAAAACATTACTCCCTGAGGTGTGTTTGGTACGGATTCACACACCTGTTGTAATAACTCAGCCGCCAGTCCTTGCAGCTCACCTTTAAGATGCCTCTTGCTGAGATTCCAGATTCCCTGCCACTCGCTGGACCCCAGATGTCACTCCCTTTCCCATGTGCCCCGTCCACTCTTTCTGGGACACAGGTTGGTGTCATCAGATTCTCCCCAACCTGATGGCACAGTTTGGCACATATGTGATATCCTTCACACTTTGGGGACCTCCCAGGGTGGCAATCGGGGTCCCATGGAAAGGCTCAATAGTGAGGTACAGCAGGCCACAGAGTAGAGTGTTCCCGGTGGGTTGGAATGAAGGGCTTCCCAGGGAGAAGAGGTCCCCGGAATGGTCTTAAGCTGGTAAGTTACACAGCCTGACTCATTTTTTTAAGGTGATGGCACAAATACCTATGACAGATTGAATCCTACCCCATCCTAACCATCACCCTCACCCCAGAGAAAAGTAGACCGAGACCAGGTCTGATAGGCCAGGACCATGCCTGGAGACCTCCAGGGGTGTTGACACCAGAGGACAGGAGAGCAGAGTGACCAGAAGCGTCTACCAAGAAGTTAATGGAGATCCGAGTAGTTACAGATGGGGGAGGCGGGGCAGATGCACAGCCACGAATCCAAGAGCCAGCGCTGGCGGAGCAAGCCTGGAGGGCTGGGCCACAGCCAGCAGGGCACCGCTGCTCACAGTCCACACTGGTGTGCCGGGCCGGCAGGAGGCTGCGTGGGAAGCTCGTGAGCAAACGCATTTCTGTTTCTCTCTGCTCTTTCTTGAGCTATTGACAGCTGTGGTTTTGGTGACAGTGAACTTAACACCTCTAATAAATTCAATATAATGCTTTAAAGTACACAATTATTTAATTCAAGAAGTGAATAATCTGGGCAAAAGCCCGAGGTGGGGGAAATCTTGGGCCTCTTCATACCTGGGCCTTCAGCCGGTTATGCCCCTCCAGGGCACAGGACCCAGCACATGGCTGGGGCATCTCCAAGCAGCAATGAAGGTCGGGTGGCAGCTGGTGGGCTGTAGACAGCCTAGGAGAACACAGGACTCCCGTCCACCGCCAGCATCATCACCAGCGAACACAGGGATACCCAGAACGACCCAGGTGTTTGCCCTGGCAATGAACAAGCATCCCATCAGAAATCTGTGCAAGGTGCTCCACCCGCCTCAGCCTCACCTCCTTCAGCAAACCCTTGGGTGGCCACTCACTCCTGACATTGTACCAAAGAGTTGCCAATAATCACCTTTCTGCAGAGCCCATTGGCTCCTTCTAAGTCCTCGTCCCCTTGGTTTCCATGACACTCAGCAGCCTCTCCTTCCTACCAGGCCTTTGTCAAAAGGAAAAACAAAATGATTTCATGCCTGCAACATGGAGATTGACGGGGCGGCATGGGGCCAAGAACACAGTAGTATTTTGTATGTCTAGAATTTGTTGCCAAAACAGAAGCAGGGAAGCCAGAGGAAGCTGGCTGGGGAGAGCGGTAGACGTGTTCCACAGGCGCCTGGAGATCCGGAATCCAAACCCAGGTCAGAGGCCATCTGTACTAGAAAGGATGGGTCAAGTCCTACAGAAGATAGCCTCAGAAAGGATATAAGACACCCTGTACTTAGTGCCCCTCCACAGCCCAGCCCTTGCCACTCACAAATGCTTCTTAAACAGTTTTCTCTCCAGCTCAGAACTGGCTCTGTGCTGATTCAGTTCTAAAGCGCTTTGCCCAGCACCCCAGGCCCTGTGTCTCTAATTGTCCCACCTGATTACTCTGCTCGGCTCCCTCCTTCCCAGGCAATCCTGCCCACCCTCACAGCTGTCCCTGCTCCAGCCTGTTTTCGCTGTCCTGCCTCTTGATCCGGTGTCACAAGGGGCACATCACCGATTCCGTAGACACCATCTTCTGCTTCCCCTCCCTC
>PVKS010003893.1:0-58635 GCA_004027875.1 Aplodontia rufa
ATTAGGGATTTAAGCAGAGTTGGGGGAATTCAAGGCAAGTATTTGTACCTTACCAATAATGAAAACATTTAGTAGGTAATATAAGTCCAATCCATTTACAATATTTTAAATAGAGCCTTTTCCATTTTCTTGCATGTATCCAGTTTATGCAGAGAGATGAATTAGAGTCATAGGCATTAGGAATTCCTTGAGGTTCCAGAGGCAACAGCTGCAATGAGGGAGGGAATAAAGAAAGAAAGAAAAAGAAGCACCCATTCATATTTTGTGACAGACACATCTCTGTTAGCTTATAAGTGCTAAAATGAACAACTACTGCAAAAGAGATTTGGACTGATGAATCTACCATTAGAGAGTACTTGACATGTCTGGGAAGGCAGCCATGTGAAAGATTAAAATAGCCCCCTCTGATTTCAGCTCCATTGAAGAGTAGCAGAATCAGTCATGAAGAAAGATTCTGAAGTGCGTTTATTCCACTGTGACGTTATTTCCACGCAGGTGCCATTTATTTGCTAATGGAATTATTTCAGCAATTTATAATTTCACTTGTAATACTTGCACTTTGATTTTTGTGATTTGTCTAGAAATGCAAAGCTTAATTCAAGTACACATCAAATTTGGTTAACATGAGCATAGCACAAATAGAAGAACGAGGGTTTTACATCAGATTCTACCCAATGTTTGTTGAAGAGCTTTCTGTGGGAGAATTCTTTGACATCTTGATTTGGTTTACTCCCTACATGTTTTGTTTACATCCATCATTCACAAACATAAGACTGAATTTTATTGACTTTCTGTCCATGAACAGATTAATATATTTGACACTATTTTTTAAATTTTTGATTCTTTTTAGTGATATAAAATATTAAGATACGTTTTGACACAATCACAAAAGTATGTAATATAATTTGTTCTAATTCAGTTCCCAGCACTATTTTCCTGCTCAACACCCCCACTTCTTTCTCTCTATCCTACTGATATTTCTGCAGTTGATTTATAGTTTTTGTTTGTTTGTTTGTTTTTAAAGACAGGGACAGTGAGAGAGAGAGAAAGAATCAATTTGATTTAGTTTTTCATGTGGCTTTTGTTGCTCTGACACTTAGTTGTGTATGTGGTGCTGGGGTTTGAACCTGGTCTTTGTTCATACCATGTAAGCACCATGACCACTGAGACACTATTCCAGCCTCTGATTTATAACTTTTTAAATTAGTGTCTTGCAGATATACTTGATGTTGGAGATTAATTGTGCTATGTTTGTACATAAACATACATATAAAATGTTCGGTCAGATTTATCCTACTGTTCTAAAAAGGTTCGTCTTCAGCTGACCTGGTACTTCTGCTGTTTATACTTCAAAATGTTACCTACTCCCAACTGGAAACTATTGGTTCATAAAATTACTCAATGCAACAGTAACTAGTTAAAAAATTTCACTCCCCACTGAGAGAGAAGCCTGCTTGAATCCCAGTTCTGTCTCTTAATGAGTGTGTGACCCTTCATGGATATTATAACCTTCCTGATCCTCAGAAAATAACCACGTTTACTTTATAGGATTATGGTGAAGATTAAGATTCGATAATGAACATAAAGAGTTCATCAAAATGCTTAATCAAGAAGTTTCAAAGATTAGCTATTAATATTTTTAAATGCATTTAAGTGGCAAATAGGAAAAAGTGCTAACACAAGTATCATTTCAGCCAAAGCATCTGGGAACTGAAGGTGAAATGTTGAGATTTTAAAGCCAATTTTGCAGTTTGACCTAGGAAGTGATCCCATAGGCTAATACAGCCAGGCCTCTGGATACAAATGGTAGTCTCTGCCCATCAACCCAGGTTTCTTCAGCAATTGGAGCAGCAACTGCATACCTGGAACCTGAAATCTGGACATCTCCTTGGTACTCCCTTGAATTCTACAAACTGAGAAAAGGGCCAAGATAATGATTTAAGATTCTAACAACACACCAAAAACACAGATGGTAGCCTTTCCTAAAGTAGTCTTAATAATGTTCCATGAAACTAAGAACAGATTTCCAGGAAAAATTTAAACACATAATACTCAGACTCACAAATGAAAAGAGTCACTGGCAAACTTAATAAAATGCCACATACAGGAAATCAGAGACTATGCAAGATGAGAGTGGAGAACACAGTTGTGGATGTGTATTTTAACTGTTTTTAAGTAGAAAAGAATTTGTTGGCAAAATTGATATTAAATATTTCATTTCTTATATATAAATTATATTCACAGTTTTAGTCGTTTAATGTCTAAAAGGATTTTTTAAATTCAAGCTATTTCAGACCATAGAAGTTTAAAAAATTAGACTATCCTTCCAAGAGAAGTTTCTCTTAATTTTAACATAGATGTTCATTCTATTTAATTAGCAGAGATTCCCTCTACCATGAACTGTAATATAATTTGGTTTAAGAGATATAAGTTTGACGGTAGAAGTCCATTGTAAAACTTTCTTAAGGCAAAGCACACCATAAACAGAATCTAAAGATAACTAATAAAGAAAATATTTGCAAGTATATCCTAGATAAAAGGTAAATGTCCCTAGTATATTTGTAAATTCTTAACAATTGAGAGATAAAAGCAAAATCACAAAAAATGCAAGCAAAAAACATGAGCAAATAATTTCCCTTAAAATATAAACACATGGCCCTTACACATATGACAAGATATATTCTCTTCAAAATAAGAAAATTACAAACTAACACTACAATGGTATGTCATCTTTCACTGGTCAGACCGATAAATTTTAAAAGTGCAAATTTTGATGAGGCTGTAGGCAAGGAAACAGGCATGTATTCATTGCTGATGAGAATCCAAACCAGTATCAAATCTATGAACAGAAATTGTGCAATATCTGATTTATATATGTTTACCCCATTTTACATAGCAATCTCACTTCCAGGAATTTACCCTAAAGATAACCCCAACAACACAAAAATATACATGGATAATTTTTAGTTGTAATTGTTGTGATCCCTCTATGACCTTACGTTGGTCAGCAGTTGAAAGCACTTGCACAGCCACATGATGAGGTTCTGTGTAGCTGTGAAGCAAAACATGAGAAAGACTCAGGGAATCAATATGGAGTGATGTCCAGGTTACCTCACATGTTAAGTGAAAA
This sequence comes from Aplodontia rufa, assembly GCA_004027875.1. Taxonomy (NCBI): domain Eukaryota; kingdom Metazoa; phylum Chordata; class Mammalia; order Rodentia; family Aplodontiidae; genus Aplodontia; species Aplodontia rufa. Next base: position 3,131 of record PVKS010003893.1, read on the forward strand.
ACTACAGTCAAAAGAGTAGCTTCAGAATGCCATCTTGCTACGAGAAACAAGAGGACATGGGAAAACGTCCAAAGATCTGCTCACTTTTCTAAGAAGTACAAGAGACAAACTGGAGACTAACAAGACTAGTTCCATATGGGGTTGAGAACAAAGAGACAGAGATAGAAATATGGGGAAGGGGAGAATGATGCTTCTTTGAACACATCTTTTGGAAACATGTTAACATTTTACACATTAAAGAAAATTTTAGCACTTCCCTGCATGCATAAGGACCTGGGTTCAAACCCCAGCACCACATACACAACTGTCAGAGAAATAAAGCCAGATGAAAAAATAAATAAAATTGATTCTCTCTTTATTTCTCTCATTCTCTCTCTCTCTATCTTTTTTTTTAAAAATCAACTAGCATGAGTAAAAAACTGAAACCACATCAATAAATCAAACCACATTTCACATGCATAATATAACCTCACTGAAGGGGAAGATAAAGAAACTAAGTTATAAGCATGGTATATATAGAATAATGTTTTCTAATTGAAATATAATATTTGTCCTTATTTATGAAGTATAGTATGAAAATTTGATACATGTATACAATGTGCAATGATCAAATTTGGGCAAATAGCATTTCTATCTCCTCAAATGTTATCATTTCTATGTGTGGGGAACCTTTAAACTCTTTTCTCCTTTTTTGAAAAGAATAACAAATTTTGTAGCAAACTGACTCTCTATGCTCCACAGCATTAGAATTATGAACAAACATTGAACTTCATTTGGTAGGTTTGCTCTTTCCAGCCGTAAAGGTAAACAACTGTCAAACAATTTTCTCTATATTTTATGATTAAACAAATTATTGAATAAATTAGAGATGCCTGAATTTATTCTCTGATGGTCTGGAAAAAAGTGATAACAGTGTATGTGAAAATGTGAATATACGTGTGTGTGTGTGTGTGTGTGTGTGTTGTAAGATCAACATTGTGGTTTAGATATGATGTGTCCCTCAAAAACTTATGTGCTAGACAATGCAAGAATTTTCAGAGGTGAAATGATTGGGTTGTAAGAGTCTTAACCTAATTAGTGGATTAATTCACTGATGTGGGTTAACTGGTCAGTTTATATTTTGTAGCTGTTGAGTGGAGATCTCTCTGCTTCCTACTGCCATGTCCTGAACTGCTTTCTTCCACGATGTACTTGTACTATGCTGTTCTGCCTCACCTGAAGCCTGAGTTGACAGAGTGTGGAATGAGACCTCTGAAACCATGAACCCCAAATAAACTTTTCCTCATCTGAAATTGTTCTTGTCTGGCCTTTTGATCATAATGTTAAAAAGCAGACCCAAATAGTCAAATATAAACTAAAAATAAATTCCTAATTCTCAAATGAAAAGAGATCTCTTTTTTCCCTAGTCTTAGAATAAATATTTAACAATATTTAAAATTCTGAACTTTCTCTACCTTTTTGAAATATGTTCAATAAGCCTCTTGCCAGCACTAAGACCCAGGAAAGTCTTTCTCATCTATCTGAAAACTGTCTCTCTGAAATGTGATCTAGAAAGACTGCATCCCTAAATTCCAATTTCCTCATGGATGTAGAAGCTTACGTGGGCCCCTAGCTCCAGGTTGCAAATGGATTGTACCTTTATGAAACTGATATTTCTTTCTGTCTAGACTCTCTCTTAGTAGAGTGTCTATAATGTGCATCACATTCTGGATTAATGTTTACTAAATAAGTGTGTGTACATAACAGGATTTTATTTCTCTTTTACTTTGTGGAGTATTTTTCTGGATTAGGATTAGGAGATTTTGTTTGTAATTTTAAGTATATACACATACACACACACACACACACACACACACACACAAATTGGCCTTTGAATTCATGGGTTCTGCATGTGGATTCAACCAACTACAGATTGAAAATATTTTTAGAAATTCCTTCTATACTGAACACAGATTTTTCCTTATTCCCTAAGCAGTACCACTAACAACTATGTACATCACAGTTACATCACTTCAGGTATTATAAGAAACCTAGAAATGGTTTAAAGTATCTGGGAATACATGCACAATTTAGAAAATATTATGCCATTTTATGCTAGAGTCTTAAACATTCTTAGATTTTGGGAAAAGCATAGGACAGGAGTCCTAGAATCAACTGGTTCCCTACTGGTATGGAGGTGTGGGTATGTGTGTGTGTGTGTGTGTGTGTGTGTAAGAGAGAAGCAAATGTGATATTAGCAATTGGGGGATTTGAATAAAGGATTTAGAAGAAATCTTTGTACTCTTCTTTAACCTCTTCAGTAAGTTTGAAATGCTATCCAAATAAAAAGCTAAAATGAAAAGTAAATAAAATAGTTCAGAGTGCAGGAAAAGTGCTGAACATGAAACCCACCTGTCCTGAAACAGTGGCCACCACTAATAAGTTCTCTAACTGTATCTGTAAGAAATTTACCCACCTCATCAGTTAAGGACAGTTAAAAGAATTTTTTGGAAGTATGTGACCCTTAACTTTTAGCAATATAATTGGAAACATTTTATTTATTCAATCTTGTGACAAGTCAAGATGCAATTAAATTTCCAAAAATGATTGAGAAGTTTTTATCATATTAGATTTACAAATTTAGGAATAATGCATTAATGCAGTGAATATTTAGCAAATTCAGCAAAACTTCTTTACAAAGGAAAAAAATTTTGTCATTCATTATAATAAATAATAAAACTTTAATATATACACAAATAAATCAACTTTGACTTAAAAGTATAGATGTTATTAACAGCTTGTAATCAATTTTTAATGTTAAAAATAATGAGATTCAATGAGAGAAAAAGTTTTGGTCTTGCAAATTATTCATGAGAATGTCTCAGCAAATATAAAAAAATTTAAAATAATCACTCAAATTTTCATCTACTAGGAATACTTATTTTGATATCTTAAGTAGTTTTAGTCAGTTTTCCAAGATTATGTACTCACGGGTAGTATGAGATGAATAATCTTTTAAATTATTTGTATTACTCACCAGCTGCAATAATGTTAGATATTTCTTTTTGCCTGACTGATTAATCTCATAATTCAGATCTTCTTTAGTCACTAAAATTATGGGAAAAGCAACATACTAAAAGCCAAATAATAAAGACAAAACTACAACTTGTGCTATCTTCCTTTTCTCATTCTCCCATTTCCTTTTGCCAAATCTTTCAGTTCTATAACACTAGTTTCATTAATTAACTGGAAAAACATTCTAAAAGTATACAAGCAATATTATTAATATTACTATTATATAATAATACTACAGAATAATAGCAAATGTGGGAACTTACAACTTGTCAGGTAATATGTTAAGAATGCATACATTTGCTTTATTTCTTGCAATTTTGAAAGTCTTATTATCTCCAGTTTATAAATGAGTGAGATCTGAGTTACTAGAGCCACCTAAATAATCCAGGATAATCTCCCTGTTTCAAAGTTTTTAACCTTAATCACATCTGTGATTAGGAGGGAAACAACTTTAAAGACCATTATTGTCCTATCACATCCTCAGTGACGTGTAGAGGCAAAACAAGGCATTGGACCAGGATAGGCTTGTGAAGAAAAGCTCTGGTGCAGCCAGTATAGCAGATGAACTGAAAGGAGAGAGGGTGCACCAACAAAGTCCTACCTCAGACAAGGTACAGGTGGAGCAACGAGGCCTGTTCTCCAAGGCCTGAGAGTGGACATTCAAGAATTTTAGTCGCCCAGTCATCATTGAGGAATACCCAGGACCAACTCTGGCTTCACTGGAAAAATACATTAGAAACATAAGCAGAACCCTCAAAACAAAACCCTTAAACTGGAACTCCTTCAAGAGGGATGGTTAGCTTTGTGGAAGTTTATCAAGACACAAGTAATTTAATTATTCTACACATCCTAATGCACCACCGCTGATGCAGATTATTAAGGATAATCTCACTCGTAATCACTCTTTTGACAATTGTTCACAAAGAACTTTAAAAATAAAAATAAATAAATTTAGGATATTTCTGTCAAAGCAAATAAGATGGAAAATGAAAATTTCACCCTACAAAGTAGAGATTCAACCTGCCTAAAATTGAAGACAGTATTTCTACATCTGAACTCTTCAGAATTATCATCTCAATAGAAATAAAACAATAGCAGTGTAGCAATGGAGTCCTCATTACTTTTCACTCAAAAGTGATTGTGAAAGGAAGGACATTTTGTGTGCCACTTTCTCATTGATTTAGATTGAAAATTCCATATCAGTAAAAAGCATACTCTCAGAAAGGGAGTTTCTGGCTTTAACTGGATCATCACATTTCCTATTATCCTAAAATCTTCAGACTCAATTTTGCAACCAGTTACAGGCAAAATGTCTTGGCGTAAAAAATTTAAGCAATTTCAACTCTGAGTTTAAGCTTTCAAGCCTCTAGTGTTATAATGTCTATAATTCATGTCAAATGTCAGACTCATTGTAATACAAAACAGTGAGACAAGGCGTCACTGTTATATGTCATCTGTAGAGTACCAAATTATCTTCAATGTCAATGTTACAGTCAAAATTATAGGGGAAGTTGGTGACGTGTTGGAGTCAACACTTTAATCTGAAGAAGCCACTATGACTAGTTTGTTATACTCACTGGCTAAGAAAAAGACTCCATTTCATAATTTCAATCAAAATGCTTTTCAGTCATTGTGAAAAGTCCAAGTCTTTCTTTTCAAATGTATTGACAAATTTTATTTCCATACTAAGGTCAACATGAAAGCAACAGCAAGTACATTTTCATACTTTTGAATGTCTTTTTCACATTTTTATAGTTAAGCAGGTATTACTGTTAGTATGGTGAGTATAATAGGGATTCAGCCCAGAGGTGCTCTACCCCTGAACTACACCTTTAGCATGTTTTATTTTTATGTTGAGTGAGACAGGATGCTGAGGCTAGTCTTGAACTTGTGATCCTCCCACCTCGACCTCCCAAGTTGCTGGGATTACAGATGTTGGCCACAGTGTCTGGTAGAAATACTGCTTTTAAAAGCATCACTTATTTTTTATATTAGAACTTGTTAAGTTCAAACACTACTATTTAACTAAACTAATTTTACTTTTCTGATTATAATAAGGTCTAATGGCTTAATTTAATTAAGCAAGTATTTACCATGCATTCTGAATTTTCTCCAAAGATAGTAATTTTCTGTCTTTTAGTTCTTGAGGAGAAAGACATTTCTGCATTTGGAGTTTTACCACATAACAATTTTTATAGTATAATTAAGATGTTCACATTTGTTCACAGTTAAGTAACCCAATTAAGATGAATCTCCTTCCCTGTGACTCTAAGGATATAAGTATTGGAAAAAATTTTAAAAACTAGTGAAAATATGAAATAGACCTTATGAGGTCTTAAAAAGGGAGTCTATTAGAAATAGATACAAGGATTTCCATTCGCGAAGTAGGTTCCAAAAATTAGATCTCTTGTATTTATAGCAAATCCAATACATATGACAATGGGAATTTTTTCCCAAAACAATGTCCAAAGGTGTGATAATATAATAAGGATAAGAGGATAAATACAAATAAAGAATAAATATTTACCAAGATGAATAAATAAGTTCTTGGAGATCTGTTGGAGTGAGAATCAGGACTATCTAGGATGACTCAGGCTTCTGACTTTGTGGCTTGGGAAAACTGGGTAGATGATAATGCATTTTCTTAACTTATAAAATTCAAGTTAAGATAATAATGCAGTAAAATGGGGAAAAGATGAATTCATCTTTGGTCTCCTGATCTTAAGGTGCCTGAGAGACAGCACAGATGACAAGACTATATATAATTGAAATATGTATCTAGAATTCAGGAAAATGATCTCCTCTAGATATAGATTTTGGGGTCATTAGTTCCTGCACGAAGCCTGGAGATCTGTGGTGAGCTTACCTGGAAGTATAGAGCAAGAAAAGATTACAACCAAGCAGGTCAAGCAAGGACTCCTAAGTGATACTAACTTTACAGACTAGATTGTAGAATGAAATAAGGTCAATTCAGTCAGGAAACTGAGAAGCAACTCCATGAAAAATAAGAGGAAAATTAAGAGTGACTTGGTGTTACCAGATCCAATGGACGTTCAATACAGGGAGAATTAGCAACAGTATCCAGTAGTCCTGTGCATTTTAAGAAAACAAGAAAAAAATCATTTAAGAGAATACACTGACTTCAGAAACTCACAAATCATGGGTAATCTTGAGAGATTGGGATCAGTGATTAGTGGATACAGTCCAGACTCTAGAAAACTGAATGTGAAGTAGAAACATATAGTTTAATGTTCCTTTTTTTTTTCCAGAAGTGGTGGTGGATTCAAAGTAGCAACTAGTAGGCAAGGAAAAATTGAGGAAAGTTTTTTTTTTAATTGGAAGATAATAAGAATAATTTTACATTCAAAGCAAGCTGTCATTGAAGAAATAGAAAAAAAATATGTGGGAGAATTAATAAAACAACTTCCTTAGGGAGTTGAATAAGGACGAGATATAGAGAAGATCTAGAACCTAGTCATACAGAGTATGAGGAGCTCCCTCTCTAGTTAAACATATAGGAAGTAAGTAAGCATAGATTTGCATTTTTTTTCTTTGACTATCTATCTATTGGTGATAGAGTATTAAAGTCTCCCAGTATTACTGTGTTGAGGTCCACAAGTCATGGAGTAATTTTTTCACATAGTGGTTGCATTCATATTTGGAGAGTATATATTAACCGGAGTTAATATATACTTCCTATTGTATTATTCCCTTTACTAGGATGTAGTGGACTTCTTTATCTCTTCTAATTAATTTATGTTTGAAGTCTCCTTTGTTACATATAAATATTGCAACTCCAGCTTGCTTTCTTGGGCCACATGCCTGGTAGATTTTTTTCACATCTTTTAACCCTCAATCTGTGACTGCCATTGACTATAAGGTGGGTCTCCTGTTAGCAACATATAGTTGGAATTTGTTTTTTGACCCAATTTGCTAACTGTGTCTTTTGATTGATGTGTTGAGACCACAACATTCAGTGTTAGGATAGTTATGTGATTGTGCTTCATAGTCATCATATTTTATTAATGAGTTCTGTGTTTTCTTGGTTGTCTTTTGATAATGTGGACTTTTACTGAATTTCCTCTGTGAATTTTGAAGAGTGTTTGCTTGTTCTTCTATCTGGAGTTTATTTGAGGTTCCTTTGTAATGCTGGTTTTTTGTTCATGAATTCTGCCAGTTTGTTTTTATTGTGAAATATTCTTATTTCCCCCATCGAATTTGAAGCTGAAATTTTGCTGTGTATCGTATCCACAGTTGCATGCTTTGGTCATTCAGACATTGAAAGATCACCTTCCAGGATCATCTTGCTTTTAGAATCTGGGCTGAAAAGTTGAGGTATCACTGTAATTTGCTGTTTCCAACTTCCTTGGAAAAATATCCTGGAGAGGGATGGCTGGATCATATGGAGGGTTCATCCGTAATTTTTTGAGAATTCTCCACACTGCTTTCCAGAGAGGCTGTACTAGTCTGCAGTTCCACCAACAGTGTGCTAGTGTACCTATCTCTCCACAGCCCCTCCAGCATCTATAATTGTTTATTTTCTTTATTTTTGCCAATCTGACTGGCTTGATGTGAAATTTTAATATAGTTTCATTTGCATTTCTCTGATTATTAGTGATTTAAAGCACTTTCTCATGTATTCATTGGCTTGTTCAATATCCTCTGTTGAGAAGTTTCTATTTAGCTCTTTGGCCCATTTATTGATAGGGTTGTTAGTGTTTTTGAGGTTGAGATTTTTGAGGATTTTGTAGATTCTGGATATGAGGTACCTGTCAGAAGAATCACAGGCCATGATTCTCTCCCATTCTGTAGGAAGGCTCTTGACAATTTTGATCACTTACTTGGCTGTGCAAAACCTTTATAGCTTTATGACATCCCACTAGCTGATTTTTTACTTTACTTCTTTCACTTTAGGAGACATGTTGAGAAAGTCTTTGCTCACTCCCAAATGCTAGGTGTTGGGCCTAATTTATCTTCCAGCAGTTGCAAGTTAGCTGATTTAATTCCTAGTTCCTTAATCCATTTTGATTTGATTTTTGTGCATTGTGGAAGATATGCGTCTAATTTCAACTTTCTGCAAGTGGCTGTCCAGTTTGTCCAGAACCATTTCCTGAATAGGCTGTCTCTGCTCCATGTTATATTTTGTCCACCTTTGTCAAAGATCAGCTGCTTAAAGTTTTGTGGGTTTGTTTCAGAGTCTTCCTTTCTATTCCATTGGTTTTCATTCCTATTTTGATACCAGTACCATACTGTCTTTGTTACTATAGCTCTACAGTATAGTTTTAGATCTGGTATAGTAAAACCACCTGTTTCATCTTTCTTGCTTAGTAATATTTTGACCATTCTGGGTTTCTTATCTTTCCAAATGAATTGAGAATTCTCCACTTGAGAAAACTCTACCAGAAAACTGCTTGAATTTATAAACAGATTTTGCAAAGTGGAAGGCTACAAGATCAATACACATAAATCAATAGCTTTCCTATGTGTATAGGAAATAACAATAATATTAGGAAATCTAGGAAAATATTCAGGAATGGAATAGCAGAGTCATATTTTGGTTCCATCTCTAATTTTTTGAGAAGTTTCCAAACTACTTTCCAGAGTTGTTGTACTAGTATAAAGTCCCACCAAAAATGTACAATAGTTCTTTTCTCCTCACAACCTCTCCAGCATTTGCTGTTTATATACTTGATATCTGCCATTCTGATTGGAGTAAGATGAAAGTTTAATGTCATTTTAATTTGTATTTCCTGGATAGCTAGAAATATTGAACATTGTTTTTCATGTATTTATTGACCTTTTGTGTTTCTTTGTTGAGAAGTTTCTGTTTAATTCTTTTACCCATTTTTGGGGGGGTATTTATTTATTTATTTATTTTGATATTAAGAGTTTTAAGATCTTTCTCTATCCTAGATATTAGTACCCTGTCAGAGCTGGTCATGATTTTCTCCCATTCTGTAGGCTGGCTCTCTCTTCACAGTCTTAACTAATTCCTTAGCTATGCGGAAGCTTTTTAGTTTAATGGTGTTCCACTTAGTAATTCTTGATTTTATTTCTTGTGCTTTGGGAGACCCTGTTAAGGAAATCAGTTCCAGCCTTTCTATATGGTGGAGGGTTGACCCAATATTTCTTCTAATATTTGTAAGATTTCTGACCCAGTTCCTAAGTCTTTGATCCATTTTGATTTGAGTTTTCTACAGGGTAAGAGATAAGGATCTAACTCTATTTTTCTGTATATAGCTGTCCAGCTTTCCTAGCACCATTTGTTGAAAAGGCTCTCTTATCCAAGATATATTTTTGACAACTTTCTCAAATATAAGATAGTTAAATATTTGTGGATTTCTTCCTGTGTTTTCTAGTCTATTCATTGGTCTTGATGTGTATTTTGATACAAATACCACACTGTTTTTGTTACTACAACTCTGTAATATAATTTCAAATGATGTATTGTGATGCCTCTTGCTTCACTTTTTTTCAACTTGCGTAACTTTAAGTTTTTAATTAGATAAAAATAGGAACAATAAAAATCACACAGACATATGATTTATGTAGTAACACTAGAGCATGTATAAATTTTAAAGCTACCACATACATTCCTTATAATTGTTTTGAATGGCATTATCACATCATTTATAATGGCATAGATTTATAAAAGATGTTTAAGACTGGTTGATAATTTAGTTTTATCTTCTGTTTTCTTTTAAACAATACAAGAATAGCCATGAATTTACAAAGAATATTTCTGAATGATATGTTGACTCTAAACTTGAAAGTATATGCTACATCAATTCTGTGGACACAAACATAAATGTAACCTATTTAAATTTATTGGTTCACATTTTTAAAAAGCATTCTTATTTCTTTAAATACTACAAATGGTTCTTGCAAGTCTACTATGGATACAACATATTCAGTGGTTAGGGGCTGATTTTATGTGACTATCTGATTCAGAATCTGATGTAGAGCTAAAAATCAAATGGTCTTACAAAAAAGTTATTGTTGCAGGCAGCATAATCAACTTTTCAGATGATACAGCTTTTGAAGCTCTCATCATCCTAGTTCCCCTTTTTACTTTCACCACTTTTTGCTTAAGAAAGCAAACAATTTATAAGTTCACCAAAATTCTGTACGTCATAGTTTATAGAGCATTAAGTAAGAGTAGCTTTGGCTTTTGGTATTTACTAACTCATTTTCATCACAGATGTTTCCTCATTCTGAGTCAAGGCAAGGTAAAATGGGAAGAATAAGATTCCCAAATGCAGAGTATTGAGTTATGAAGAATCCAGATGAATGTGCATAAGCATGCAGCAAAGCTGCCTTCTGCTGGGCGGTGGTATGCTGCTGCTCTGCATGATCCTGGAAGTCCTTGTTAAGAGCAGGTCTGGAGAGTGCAATGCTAGCTCCAGGGTGATTTGATGAAGATTGGTTCTGCATTAGTAATTTTCTTCTCTCTTTGTCCAGTTCTGCCAAGATTATAACTCTATTTTTGTTTTGAAAACCTTGTCCTGAAGGATTTGTTGCCATCTTCCTGTGTTGTTTCAAATATGTTCAGACCCAATTGATTAGCACTTTACAATCACCCAGGGCTCCAGGGTGCTGGGGAGGCCATGCTGCTAGTCAAAGCTGTCAAGATGAACCGCAACCCCTACACACCAGCAAAAGCTCTGCAGCTTGTGGGACTATAACCTTCCCACCCCGCCGCCATCCCCCTCCCTTGCTTCACTTTTTTTGCTTAGTATTGCTTTGACTACTCCAGGTCTCTTATTCTTCCAAATGAATCTAATAATTGTTGTTTCTATTTCTGTGAAGAATGTCATAGTTATCTTGATGGAGGTTTCATTCAATCTGTATAGCACTTTTGACAGAATGATCATTTTGTCTATATTAATTTAGTCTATCCAAGAACATAGGAAGTCTTTCCATCTTCTCAGGTCTTCTTCAGTTTCTTTCTTTAGTGTTCCATAATTTTCATTTTAGAGCTATTTTACTTCTTTGGTTAGAGTAACTCCCAAGTATTTTATTTTATTTTTTGAAGTTATTGCAAAGGACGGTTTTACAGACTTCTTCCTCAGGAGAATCACTATCGGAGTACAGAAAAGCTATTATTTCTGGGTATTGATCATATAGCCTACTACTTTTAAAAATTCATTCAGAAACTCTAGAATTCTCATGTATTTTTTTGAGTCTGTTAGGTATAGGATCATTATCATTAGCAAACAGAGATACTTCTTCTTTTCCTATTCATATCCCTTTCATTTCCTTTTCTTGCCTAATTTTTCTGGCTAGTGTTTCAAGGACTGTATTAAATAAGAATGGACAATCTCATCTTGTTCCAGAATTTAGTGGAAATGCTTTCAGTTTTTCTCCATTTAGTATGATGGCTATGTTTTTTTCATGAATGGCCTTTACACAGGTTAAGGTAAATTCCTTTGAACCCTAGCTTTTCCAGTGTTTTAAACATAATAGATGTTGGATTTTATTGAAGGCCTTTTCTGAATCTATTGAGATGATCATGTGGTTTTTGTCCTCAATTCTGTTTAAGTGATGAATCACATTTATCAATTTGCATATTATAAATTAACATTGCATCCTTGGAATGAAACTCACTTGGTCAAGATGTATTATCCTTTTGACATACGTTTGAATGTAGTTCAAAAATATGTGTGATAATTTGAAGGTTGTAAAATCCTTTTTTTTAAGGATTTTTGTGTCCATGTTCATCATGTATACTTGTTGGTAGTTTTCTTTACTTGGTGCATGTTTGTAAGCTTTTCATATCAGGGTTATGTTTGCCTTATAAAAAGTGTTCAGGAGGTTTTGTTCCTTTCAATTTCATGAAATAACTTAAGAAAGAGAGTTTTTATTTCTTCTGTAAAGGTGTAGTAGAACTTGGTTGAGAATAAGTCCTGTCCTGGGCTTTTCTTTTTTGGAAGGTTCTTTCTTTAGATGATTTGGCTAAGGGTTTGTCAATTTTATTTATTTTTTCAAAGAACCAACTCTTCATTTCATTAATTCTTTGTATTGTTTTTTTTTATTCTCAATTTCATTGATATCAGCTCTGACCTTGATCATGTTCTGTCTTTTACTCATTTTGGGATTAGTTTGTTCTTCTTTTTCTAAGGATTTCAGATGGAGCATTACCTTATTTATTTGGGATCTCACTAGTGTTTTAATGTAGGCACTCAATGCTATAAATTTTCCTCTTAGGAATGCTTTCATACTGTTCCAAAGATTTTGATATGTTCTTTCTTTGTTCTCATTCATTTCTAAGAATTTCTAGATTTCTGCTCTCATTTCTTCTTTGATCCATTCTTCATTTAAGAGAGTATTATTCAATCTCCATGAATTTATGTGGTTTCTGTTAATTTTTTCCTGTTGATTTCTAGCTTCATTCCACTATGACTTGATAGGATACCTGGGATTATATTGTTTTTTTGTTTTTGTTTTTGTTTTTGTTTTTTGTATTTTCTAAGATTTCCTTTGTGACCTAGAATCTGACCTATTTTGGAAAAAGATCATGTGCTGCTGAAAAGAAGGTAATTCCAGTTCTTTTGTGATGAAATATTCTATAGATGTCTGTTAAGTTCATTTGATTTATTGTATTGATTAGGTTGGAGATCTCTATATTGATTTTTTGTTTTGGTGACCTGTCCATTGGTGATAAGGATGTATTGAAGTCCCCCAGTTTTATTGTTTGGAGATCTATGAGGGATTGAATATCATAGAGTATTTATTCCATGTAATTGGGTGTGTTGATATTTGGAGTGTAACTGTTCACTATGGTTATATCTTCTTGTCAAATTGTTACCTTTACTTAGATGTAGTGGTCTTTGTCTCTTCTGATTAATTTTTGGTTGAAATCTATTTTGTCAGATATAAGAATCACTATCCCTGCTTGTTTTCTTGGCCTGTATGCTGAAAAACTTTTTTCCATTTATGTTCTTCCTGTGGATGTCTTTGCCTTTGAGATGAGTATCTCAAATCCAGCCTATTTATTGTTGGGGTTTTTTTTTTAATCCATTTTGCTAATCTGGGTCTTTTGATTAGGGAGTTAGGATTATTATTTGTCTTAGAGTATTCTCTGTAGTGTTAGTTGTGTGCTCAGGAATGCTTTTAGCTTTTTTCATGCCATGGAATGCTTTTATTTCTCCCTCAAATTTGAAACTGAGTTTTGCTGAATGTAGTAACCTCTGCTGACAGTTGTTTTTTTTCAGGGCTTGGAATATTTCATTCTAGTCCCTCCTTGATTTTAGGGTCTGAATTGAGGAAATCAGAAGTGATCCTTATTGGTTTGGTTTGCCTCTCAAAGTGACTTGATGTTTCTCTCTTGCAGCTTTTAATATCCTTTCCTTGTTTTCTGTGTTATGCAGTTTGAGTATGCTGTGTCTCAGTGAATTTCTCATTTGGTTAGGTCTATTTGGTGTCCTATATTCTTTCTGAATATGCAGGTCTATCTCATTTCTGATATGGGAGAATTTTTCTGTAATTATCTCATTGGAAACATTCTTTATGTCTTTAGTTTGTATGTTAGTGTTCTCTTCTATCTCAATGATTTTTAGATTTGTCCTTTTAATATTGTCCCAGAGCTCTTGGATATTCTGGTCATGTTTTATAAGTTGTTTCCCACCCCCTGCCCTTACTGCCTTCTACATACTCAAGATTGTTGAGCTTATCTTCAGTGTATGGAGTTCTTTCTCCAAGAGCTGAGGTTCTATTTTCTACAGAGCCTAATCTGTTATTAATGATTTCAAGTGAGTTTTTAGTTTGGTTGATTGTGTCTTTCATTTCTAACTGTCCTTTTAAATTTCTATTCACTATATCTACTTGCTCTCTTAACTCCTTCCTTAAATCTTCTTTTATTTCTTTGATCATTTTGTTAATCAAATTTTTATAATCTTTCCTTTGGTTTCCATCCATCTCACTATCAGTGGGCTCCTTTTTTGGGGAATTATGGTTTGAGGGGGAGATTTGTTAGTCTGTTTTCTCATTTTTTCGAAGATCTTCTTTTTGTACCTTAATTGAAGTGGATTCCTCTTCCTCTTATTTTGTATGTGGCCTTTTGTGTGCAATGATCTTATTTGTTCTGAGGTTTCTTTCTGGATTTAATGTATGGATAGATATCAGGGAATGGGTCCTGAGTTCCCTCTTTGGTTATTTCTCCTTGGGTCCTTATGAGATTTTTGTACCTTCCCTTTCTTGGATTGGAGTACCATAAGGAACTGTTGAGTTCAGCAGTAGTACCAATCCATGAACTCCTGGTGTCCCTGTAGTTTCCTAGCACCTCTCAAAATATGGGGAAACCAGCAATAGCAAGAACCAATGCAAAAAATATACAGGGTAAAGCTGGATACTTAGTTCCTGCTGTGACTACTACAATGTTAATTGCCACCTAATACAGAAATGGGAGGATCATCAATTGCCTTTGGAAAAAACAATATGTAACCACCATCTATTTCTAGTTTAAACGAGGACAACAGTTATCACTTTTGGCATCCATAGCAGTAATGGTTACAACAGCATAAATGTTGGGGACACAAGTTGTATAAACAATGAGAAATAGAGAGTGGTGTGGATACAGACAGTTAAGAGAAATGGAAATGTGAAGTAAAGATAGATAGGAGCTTATAGTTTCCAAGTGTGAATAGAGAGAAAATAGAAGAGATGTAGGGATTTGATGGGTTTAAGTAGAAAGTAGAAAAACAGTGGAAACAAAGTAAAGGAAGAGTGAAATGGAGAGCAATAGAATTTGTCTGGGATAAAAGGAGGAACAGGAAAACCATACAAATTAGAGACAATATAAAACAAAAGTAAAATATACTGATCTAAAGCCCACCCCCCCCAAGGCAGGCAAGGAAAAACGTGTACTTTAAAAAAAATGTTAAAAATGCAGGGAGGGGTCTGGAGCTATGGCTTAGCAGTTAAGGTGCTTGCCTGGCATGTGGGAGGACCCAGGTTCACACCCCAGTACCACATACACAACTAAGAGTGGGAGCAATGAGAACCAGATGAAAAACTTAATAAAACTGATTCTCTCGCTCACGCTCTCTCTCACCCCCCTTTAAAATAAATAAATAAAGGGGGGGAGGAAGCAAGTATTATGTGAATATATGTCCATTAATCAATCAATGCCATAAGAACATACAAAAAACAAAAGGAAACCAAAATGAAAACAATCCCTCAATATTTATGAAAAATTGAGATTATTTCCACTGAGAAAATCAAAATAGACAATGGGGATAGATGGTTACTATAGCCCGGAGTTTTGCCTTCATAGTCTGGATTCCAGATTGAAGCACTCCCAGGGAGAGGCATCTCCTCTGGTTCCAAGAGTGGAGGTCCGGGTAGGTGGGCTCCAGCAAAATTAGGCCTCAGAGGTTTTGCTGGACAGTGACTGTTCTAGAGAGGTTAAATATATACACACAAGGCCTGGCTCTTGATGGTCTGTGCTGGAAATTAGAATCCCAGGAATTTTCCCATAGGGTGTGGATGCAGTTCCTCACCACCACTGCTGCTCACAAATACAGCCTTGCTGAACTTCATGTGTTTAGTCCCTAAGCACACTCGCATCTGCCAGGTCAGACTCCTTACCCACTTCAGCTGGTTATGCAAGCCACCAGGCCTGAAGGGTAAGGTAGTGAGTTTGGCTTCCTTCACTTTGTCAATTTAAATCCCCTTGGGCAAAATATCCTCCACACCTGTTTATGCTTGTTTACATAGCGCCCTCGCTGTCCTGGCAGGCACTGTGCAGCTGCCTGTGAAGAGCTCCCAGCTCTTCAAGACAGTGACTTCCTGGCTACTCTGCTTGCTATGAGCACTAGAGTTGCTCCTGGGTTCAGTCAAGGACTGGGAGCCCTTCTGATCTCTGGGTTCTCTGCAACAGATCTGTTCTTCTTGTCTTTCTGCACTCTTCCCTCCCTCTGTGCCAAGCCTGTGGTGCTACTGTGGTGGTCCTTGTGGCCACAAGCCACCTGGCCCCAATGTGGCTTTTCTTCTTTGATTAACATAGCCAAACCTCTGAGTTTCTAACATTCTTTATCTAATATTGAGTTTCAGTGAAGTTTTCCCTTTATCCACCTTGCTTTAAGACAGTACCCCTGCTGTTCTCTCACCCTGTATCACAGAGTATAAATGCAGTCATCTTCTGGTCCTCAAGATGCCTACAGCATTCTAGTCTGTACTGGTGATGCTTCTAATTCTTGACCATACTGCACATGATCTCTCCTCATTTTTTTAATTGGTGCACACTAACATAACTGTGTGAGCTTCATACATGCATATAATAAAGCAATAATACACTTGATCTTTTCTCCCTTCTGTAAGTCACCAACTTAGCCTTAATATCACCTACTAATACTGGAACTCTGGAATTTAATTATGATTAGAATCATCTAGAACTCAAACTCCCACTTAGTCATAGCATAGTTGATTTTTTGCTTCATACAGTTTTTCTAACCTGTTAGATTGTCTCAATTTTATGTTGCCAGAAATTCATGACAAAACACTTCGAAACACATATCAATTATTTAACGTGTCTGTCTCTGTAATTGTCTTACCTATCCTCAGATCAAGAAAAATCCAAACATCTTTCTATTTTCTCATTCTAGTGCTAACGAAAACAGCCAAGATGGGGAGTGGGAAGCATGATAATTAGATCTGTTACAAATTTACTTATTCTGTCTTAGCTATATCCTCCATGCTAATCAGAAATATTTTTCATGCCTAATAAATACCCATTTCCAAATCTTCCTAATCTTCATCAATCTCCTCACCATTTCTCCAGTATTGTCCATATTTATAACCCCAATGCCACTGTTCACTGTATCTTTTTGTAACTTTTCCTGAATTTTGCAATTGTATCTTAACTATCTCTAAGCAAATAGCCTATTGCTGTGCCAAATCCTACTCCAATTTTATCAAGGTATTATTTCTTAAAAGAGGTATGATTATGATATTCACTACATTTAAAATTCCAATCAGTCTATATACTTTCAGGATAAAGTAAAACTTTCTGGAGGTGAAAAAGAACGTTTTAAAGTCCTTCACAAGTTGAACCTATCATTAACCTGCCACCTTTTCCACTTTAATTTTCATAACATTGATACACAAAACAATATATTCACTTTCCTCTATCTGGAAAGCATTTCCTATTTCTTCGTTAGGTAAAGTACCATTCATTCTTCTGGAAAGACATAACATATCAAAACCTCTCATATTTTTCTCCACCTTAGAAGCCTCCATGGCCTGCTAATGTAATCCTCCTTTGGAACATATCAGGTTATATTATTATATTCTCTGAAGGAAGTTATTCCATTATATTTATTCTCTTCACTAAGATCCTTATAAAATAAATGAATTCACAGCTAGAATTGAACTGATTTCAGAACAGACCATTCTTCTGCTTAAGAATAATCAGGATTTCCAGGAGTTACCAAGAACTCAATTTTACCAGAGGGAACAATTATACAGTCATAATGTATTGCATGCCCAAAGATCCAGAAATTTTCTAAATCCAAGGTGTTTACAAGGGCTGAGGAGGCAAAATGAAACTTTTGCTGTGTGAATATATCAGTTGATTTTAAAAAATCAATTGTAGGCAATAAAATTAATAAAAGGCTATAAAATAAGAAACAATATTATGTATCACACATGTGTATGTATGTACAATTTCAAAAAGTATAAATTTCAATTGTATGTATGTACAATTTCAAAAAGTGTAAAATTGAAACATTTTATATTTTCTATCAAAGGACATACAAATTCTTAATAGATATAGTTTCATAAAAAATAAGTAATATTAGATTGTATCTATAAAAACGCTAGGATTCAATTTTATCTTAATGTTTTATCAGATAGAATAAATCAAATACAATAAAATTTTACTATCTTAAATTATGCAATATGCACATCTATATATTTTTTGATTTCCAAAATTTTTCCAAAACTATTACATTGGGTGATGAAACATATAGTAAACCTATTGCTTTTCTCAGTTTCTGGTGACTAAAAATATATATTTTCTGGGTATGAACAGAAAATCCCAGCCATCAAAATCAAGATAAATAAATTTCATTCACTTTGAGCTTCTAGTTATTGAGTAAACTTAATTTTGGCAAAACATATAAAATAGGCTTGGTTTCCTTAGAAATGGAATGTTTTATCCTAGGCAATGAAGAATAAAAGGAAATTATCATATAGTTAGATATGGCACATTTTCAAGGGAATGCTGTTGACACTTCTATAATCTTAGAAGCTGAAGTTGCTCCCATAAGTCTAAATATACATGGTCTGACAGAGAATCCATAATACCATGTTTCCTGTCAACCTTCCAAAAAATACATGCTATAAAGAACTATCTCACTCAAGTGTGTTCAACTACGGAAATGGTTAACTCTAATTCCACATATTTTTACTTTTTTAATCAAAATGAAAATACCCCTAATGAAAAGATATGTCTTCCTAACAGCCAAATCACATCTCATCATTTCTTAAAATCTGTCATCAATAGGAACAAGCTCCCATCTTTGTAATCATGCAGAGAAAAAGTATATAACATTACAAGAAATTACATTAATAATTTTTATAATTTTGATACACCAAATAGATTCAAATGTTGCATATTTTAGGCTTTCAGATTCAGGATAAATTTGTGTTTTACTTGAAATGTTCAGTAAGTAATGAAGAGCCATTTATAATGCCACTATTTTTGGAAGAATATAAAGTAAGAAATGAATATCCAGCCCTCAATTCCTTTCTCAAAAGTGACTATAACTAATAGTTCTTGTAAATGACCCTACAAAATTGTTATAACAATCCCAGATAAGGGCTGGAGCGGTGGCTTGGCGGTTATGGTGCTTGCTTGGCATGTGTGAGTTCTCGAGTTCAAACCCCATCACCACGTACACAAAAAAGTGTTGGAGGAATGAAAATCACATGAAAAACTAAATAAAAAACATTGCTTCTTTCTCTCTCTCTCTCACTGTCCCTCTTTCTTAAAAATAAAATCCCGGATAAGAGATTGGAAGCACAAGGCATAAAAAGCAAATGTAGAAAGACCAACAAAAGCTTCTACTAACTGCTTGAGGCAATGAAATTAACAAATTACAGCAGTGTTCCCAGTATTTGTGCAAGTGAAATATATAACAGTAGCAAAAATATAAAATAAAAAACCAGAGGAATTAAGTAGCATTAAAATGTATATAAATTAATTACATTGTATTAGTTCTGGTGAAATGTCTTATTTAAAGGGTGTGGTCATAAGTTTTTGGTTTATTTCATAATTTCTGAGGTAACCACTAAAAGAAAAATGATCAAAGCCATAAAAAGTCATATAACAAAAGAGACACATTGAAATAATAAAAATATACAATGAACATAAAGACAGGACAGAAAAAACAAGAAAAAACAAAAGATACCAAAAATAGAACCAAGGAGCAAGATGGTGCACTCCAAAACATACAAACGCACATACATATGGACTATGTAAGCAAGCAGAAGATTGATTTGGCTGTATTCGTATATCATTTATTGTTATATTTTTAATTATCATTACCATAGAATTTTAATTTAGCACAAAAGTTAACATTAAGATAGGAGCAATAGTGAAATAAAAAGGGACATTTCATAATGACAGGCAATCAATTAACAGAACTGTGTAACATTAAGCAATCAATAGAAGCTAATTAATAAAGGATTAAAATATATACACCAAAAAGTAACAGAACTGAAATGAGAGATCAACAAATCCACAAGATGAGCTGCATCAAACACAAATAAGTACACAAATTTTGACATGAACTTTCGTTATTTTTTCCCCCTTTGGTACTAGGGATTAAACTCAGGGATGCTTTGCCATTAAATTACATCCTCCCCACCCACCTCCTTTTTCATTTTTGAGACAAGGTTTTGCTAAGTTGCTAACGCTGGCCTTCAACTTTCCATCCTCATGCTTCACCCTGCTGAGTTGCTGGGATTAGAGGCATGTGGCACCATACCCAGCTTGACTCCATCTTATATGCAGTTAAAAAGCAGATAAATATAATCCAAGACATTAGAAGTCAAAATAGTAGCTAGTAATCTCCTGGGAATGAGAGTACCTTACAGCATAGTGGGAATCATACCATTCTCACCATCTCTTGTTGTAACCAGGTCAGTGTTGGATTCTTTTGCTCAATCCAAGATACAAATCACAAAGAAACAAGTACACAATATTATTTGAACAGGGTTTTATAGGGGCTTACGCTCAAGCATGAAGGAGACAACAGTCCCTGGACTGCTCTCTGGGTAGTCAAGGACTAAAGCTTGTATAGACAAAAAGAGCATCCAAACACGGGCTCACAGTCAGCTGTCTCACAGGATGACAGGTTGTACCTGACATACCCATTTGGGTCCATCTGCACTGGGTTTATAAAAGATGGTTAGAGGTGGTCACCACCACCACACTAGGGAGTTTGTATCTGGGTCAAGTTCAGGAATATTATGTATGTGGGGATTGCAAGAAAGCTTGGGGCAGAAGATAGCAGCTCCTAGATCTGGTTATTGGTGAAAAAAAATTTTTTTGAAAGTCATGTAAGTTAGACAGGAAATTTTGGTGGGGGAATCAGGGCCCTCTCTGCTCTGTCTCAGAAATGTTCTATATCTTTATGTTAATGGTAGTTTTAAGGGTATACACATATATAAAACTCCCTTGAGATGCACTGACCATTGGGTGGTTTTTTATAGACAAATAACATCTTTTTTTTAATAACACTTTTAAAATCCCTTAAGGAATTTCTCTACAAGATGCAAAAAACATAGACTATGAAAGGCATAACATTCTAGCTGGTTCTTTGAGACTGAAGCAGCTGCAGTTGTGCTGAATTACCAGTGCTGCCCTCAAGCCTCTTAAGATTGAACTGTCATGGAGCAGCATGGTCAGAGGTGCTTTGGAAATGTGCATTTCAAAATATTTCTTTGCCATACTTGGAAAGTTCCAAATGGCACTTCATAATTTAATAAACAAACAAACAAACCTGTATTAAAAACCATAAACTATGGGTTGACAAAAAAGCTTCTTTTCATCACGATGATATTTCGTAATTTATAAAATATTTTATTTCCATACCAGCTAAGTACATCATTATTATATTTTTTAAATGCTCTGTTTTATTTTCTTTGGGAACTACATGGCAGATATTTAAAACAATTTTAAGGAATGACAGCAAAGTCAAGAAATAACAGAAAAGCAGCAAAGCCTACTCTGGCCAGTATAACATGATTTTAGCCTTAGTTCAGCTGTTGTCTTCCCTCCAAGTTCATGTAGAGAACAGAGAAAATCTTGAGCAGATGTTGTTGGAATCCTTGTTGCTTTTTTAAATTTTATTGAGGAGTTGTATGGTTGTACAATCATAAATGTATATGTAGTAACAATATAATATACCTCTGATCCTAATCCAGAATCACCCCCTCATCACCCACATCCCAGTGTCTTGTCTCTTCTGTATTTGCACCCATAACAGATGCAGATATATAGATGATAGATAGATAGATAGATAGATAGATTAACAGATACACACACACACACATATATATATATATATATATATATATATATATATATATATATATATATGCTTTTTTCCAGAATAAAATTGTTGCATAAGCATTATTTGGATTCTAAGGGGAGTAAAGAATAAGCTACTACATTGTTGATTCCTCCTCTAGATCCCTCCCTATCACACCTCCCTCTACCCTCCCTCCCTCCTCTTTCCTCCCCACACTCACCTATCTATGGTTCCCGCAGATTTTGTGTTGCTTCCACTTTGTTGAGTCTAGTACATGAGCTTAACCTTTCACCCAAGCCTGGTTTTACTCTAGCCTCCACAAATGAGGAAAAATATTTGACCCTTGAGTCTCTAGGTTCAGCTAATTTCACTTTGCAGATAAGAAAACTGAATCTAAATGATTAGATGAAAAAGGTTCAAGTGCTTTATGAAATTGTCTTATGACCCTGTACAGAATTAATTTTTTGTTTCAATAATGGCATTTTCTAGGGTCATCTCAGGTCTTACAAGGTAAGTAGTTCAAACTACTGAGTTAGCAGCTAAGTAGTAATTTGATCTTAGACAAGTCATACCAACAACCTCTGTTTCATTATTAAAGGGTTAAATTTTTTTAGTTACATAATCACATGACTTTCATGAACTGTAAATCCCAGGTTTGTGATCCAGAAAATGCTAATTGAATATCCACGTGTGTTATGCAAAGTGGGAAGTCCTTTTGTATAATATTGAAATCCACAGATGCACTTCAGAGTAAGAAAATGAGGGAAGGAATGCCTTCATATACTTTCCAAAGAGCAGGCTGGAGGTCAAGCACCTTGAGAAAATATTCTTTGTGTCCCCTATGACAGTGAAACTTCACTTCCCTTTGGCTCCAGTGGGAGGATCCTCATCTGGTTCTTTGCTGAGTCTTCAAAGACCACGCCCAACAGGTTATTTTACTTCATATAGGAAACTGAATGATAAAATTTACCACTTTGTCTGTTAGATCACGGCATTAAGCACACAAAGTAGAAATCAACACAATTTTAGTTGCCTACGGTCATACACTAAAATTGATACCATTTCAAACTGAGTCAATAATTCAAAAAGCTGACCTCCAATCATTGTGCTTATGACTCTTAGAGAATGTCCAGTCCCCATTTGTGGACAAATGTGAAGTACCCTGGAGAATTAATAAGCAAAGAACCAAATGTATCAGTCATTTTTGCTGGGCTGCCTCATAGAATGTGCTGATATTTGGACAAAAGAAGTAGCTGACATGATTAACAAAATCACTCTGCCTCATTCTTATAAATTTAGCCAGAAAGGCTCACTGGTTTTTAAGGTTGTAAGAACATTAAGATATTTCAAGACAAGTGAGAAATATGGAGGAAAATTCTCTATGTTCAACCAGGCATAATAAACATCACAATTAGTAGTAGCATGTTAAATTATCCCTAATCATTAAAATTAACTTACATTACGCATTCTTCTCATTTTGTATCTTTCAAATTACTTCAGCTTTAATTAGCACCACTAGTATTTTTTCATAAGCACTTCAACAAAAATGAAGATTGTCTCTAAAAGAGCCCATTACTTTGGGTTCCCTTAAATCCCCAATCATGTTTCATTTGTTACACAAATATTCACTTGATTGATAAATGTCAGATGATCCTTATTTTACTCTTCATTTTAGAGGATTTTATAGGGTTTCCTGATATTGGTATTATTTTCATCTTAGTCTGAATTTATATTTCAGTAATTTGAAAACTAAAGTATTTCTATTTCTCCTTATAGATTTGATATCCCCACATAGGCTAGATGAATTACATATTTCTAGGGAGACATGTTTTATAGAAAAGAAAGACAAGGTCATCTTCTTACACAAAGAAGAAAAATCATAATGCTTTTCTAAATTTGGTTGTCAATGTACTTGCACCAGAGTACTTATTACATAGGCACATGCTACAGGTCCCACTTCGGATCCAATGAACTGACATTAGTGGGAGGACTTGGCACCTTTATCTTTAATAAACCCCTCAAGTGAATTGTTTGGACACTTAATTACATAACACTACTGGACATATACATCTAGAATGTACAGTCTTAATTTTGTATAGACTATTTCATTTTTAAAACTACAGTGAAACATTTAATGTGTACAGTGGTGATTTCCTTTTTAAAAAGACAAACCTATTTTGTAAGAAGTTTGAAACAGTGTCCCGGTTCTTTCATAGAACCAGAATGGGTTACATTAGTGAATTCAGGAAAAATGGCACAAGTCAGTCAGTATTTGGACAGACAGAGAAAAATAAGAGTGGAAATGAGTAGAACTGCAGAATGATTAGTATTCTTTTCACCTCAAGAGAAAATAGTTTCTAGGACATTATGAGAGTTGAAGATCAAAGCTGTTCTGCACATAGCATCCCTGGTTGCTCTGGAAATGGAACCTTCATATTATTAAAATAGCAACATGATGAAAAGCACCTACCAATAAAGTGGATGGAAGTGAGAGGAGGAGTCCCACTCATGCGCCCCGGGCTGTGTGAGAGATGCTTGCTGAGGCTGAGACTAAACAAGGAGTGAGAATATGAGTGATGGATAACAGGCTAATTCAGCCTCTAGACCCCAAAAAGAGAGAGACCTTTCTAGGCACTACTTCACTCTTATTTCTAGTGACTTTTACTACAGGTTTCAGCATTCTGTAATTGTGTCCTTATATACTCATATGGTTGCAGCTGCTGAATTCATTGGTCTCTGTATTTGGAAAGAAAAAAGAAATCGAATACCTCAGACCTGTAAAAGGCATATCTCATCCTCTCTCTGCCCCAGATGGTCCCAGCAGCCTAGTCAGGTGGCTGCTGGTTCCCCTCCCTACTTGTCCTTAGTAGGGAGTTACCTTCAGCATTATAAACACTAGTGTGTTCATATAGGCAGGTAGCCTTTGTCATTGTGTTTTATTTTCAGGCAGATTTTTTATAATCAAAGAAAAACAGGAACATTTTAATAGTCTTACTATAATAAAAAACAACTTTTCCTATCCACATGCTTCCTAATTCCTGGGTCCCTCTCTTCTAACTGTTTAGCTAATGTCTTTTCTGACACTCACATATTTGTTTACAAGGAATAGGTTTATACACCTATTTCTTGAGTTAAAAATTTCCTTGTATGAATAAAAGGATTTAGACTTTCACTTCTTAGCTTTTTTTTTTTTTTTCCTTATATCAGCCTCTCTCCCTCTCTCTTTCTCTCCTGCTTTGCTTTGGGTGTCCTTGAGCAAGGAGTCCCTAGTTCAGTGTCTCTACCAATAACCCTATCTTGCAGGAAGTTAGAGAGGTAGCTGCTGCCTTGCATCATGCAGGGAGAGGCCCTGGATTAAAGCCTCTTGCAAACATTTTCAATTCATCCTCTGCATTTGATCCGTTGTTTCATGCCACCCCCTGCCATACCTGATCCCCCAGTGGGACAGTCTTTCCAGAAATAATTATCTTGCTTGCCTTGGGCATTCCTTGTTCATCTCATATCATTTTCCAATTTTTAAAAATGTACTGTCATCTCCTATCTGATATTTTGTTGGTTTATATCATATTTATTTTCTTTCTCCCACTTTATCCACATTTCTGGGAAAAGCTGAGAAGTTTGCATATGTACAGCATACCATATTTAACCCCAAGTTTCCAAATAGAGGTTATAATCCCTTCATGGTGTCATTGGATCATTTCCTTATAAAATAAAACATACGAATTTTTGGGTAACATTCTTATTATTTTAATTTTGATAATACGATGCTAGTACAGTAAGCAGAGATACACTTGCTCTCATAAAGTTTATATGCCGTATACATTAGTATGCCTTTACATTTTTAATATTCTTAGATGCAGTAAAATTCACTTCTAAAAATCTGTTCTAATGAAAAAAAATCATAAATTCAAGAATAAGAAAAGCGCAAAGATACTTATAATGTACTTGGTGCAACAAGATAAGCTAGGAGATAATCTCATATTAACAGTAAGAAAAAGTGAGGCAGAAGCACCCAACAAAATGGCTATGGATATTTTTAAGTTTTGCTTACAAAGACTGTCTAGAAACAGTACAGTTGGAAACTGATCCAAAGGCCCATTCAAAACAGTCTTAGATACTGTGAAGGAAGGTTCTTCAAAAATAGAATAAATCTTGGAAACCTGTTTATGGAAGATGTTTATACATTATTAGAACATCGGAGCTGTAAAGCAGTTATATGACCTTAAATAAGATATATTAAGTATTTAAATATCATCCAAGAACTAATTCTTAGAAAATTATAAGCTGTGTTTTACAAAACAGAATCCAACTCTTGAAAAACGCAAGGCAGTTCATTTCAAAAGGTTGTGGGGTGTACTGGAATCAGTGTAACTTACTTTTATAGCAATACTAAATAGCTCCTAAATGCCTAGTTTGATAATGATGCATAAATATACTTACTCCAGGGGCCAGTGAAGCTAATTATTTTGGAACACTGATATTTTGAATTTATGCCAGGATTCTCTTTCTTGAGAAGAAAGTAACAGCTTCATATAAATTAACCATTTATTCACACCACTTCTCAACACAGGTGTGGAGCAAGGAGTTTTCCAAGTTTATAACTGGTGAGCTACGGAGAATATTTCATTCATGTTAAAATCTGTATTATAAAACCCAACTGTCTTGAACCCTAAGTCAATTGTTCTTTGCACTGGCTTTCACTGACACTTCACGAGACTGAAAAAGGGATCCCTCAAGGGTTATCAACTATAATACAGAAGAGATTAACCTCTCACTTCCTGGTAATGATTTTAGAATATTAAAAAAAAAACCTACAGTGAGCCTGGGGCAAATGAGAACATTAATGATCAATTATATTGTTTGAGCAAAGTTTATAATTGAAATTCAATGACTCAAGCCATAGCAGCATTACGTTGAATGAATCAGAATGGCTTAATGATCTAATCTATCTCAGAATGAAGTGTCACTATATATCATTGATATCTTCTTAGAAGCATTGAGGATAACTAACTAGTGAGGCAAATTATGCTGAATTACTGACTATTTGGAAAGATTGTTTATTTAAATTTGTTTTTAAAAGAAGTTTATTCTTCTAGATTGCTACTTACTACTTGAGTCAAACTAATAATATATTCTTCGTTGTCTAAGATAAAATTTTGACTCATAATTAGTATTGTGCCTTAAGTGATTCTCCAATGTGGACAGAATCCCATTTTAATGATTATCATCATGGCATCTCATTCTATACAAGTACTATTTCCATTTTCTAAATAAAAGACATTCTATTAACACTACTTTGGTGCCATAAATATAATAAAATCTATGAAAAGAAAGCTATGTAAAATATATGTGCTCGTAAATCCCTATTTATAAATCTGTTTAAAATAGCATCCCTTTTTCAGTATTAATGTGTATATGAGTGATTTGCATTTAAGATTAAACTATTAAAGTACATTATGAATATTTTTATGTCAATAGGTGCTTGTAGGGGTAGAAACAAGAATATAATGGAATTTGTACCACAAATGGATTCCCTACTTATAGCTATGTGAGCTAATGTTAATAATATAGTCATTTTCCTTAGATCCAGCTGTGGGGTGATTTGGGAAAGGAAGAAAAAAGAAAAGCATCACCTTGGTTAAATCCAAGACTTAAGAGAATTGTGGGTACATTCCTTACTAAATGTCAGGTCCTTGTCATTAGGACAAAAGAAGTAAGAAAGCTGCACTAGAAATAAGATTGTAATTCCATTGTGACACCAAGTGTCAAGATTCCACGGTAAAACTCAAAAACTAAAATGCTTATTTTCACAGATAATCAATACATCTTATGCCATATTTATTGGAAATATATTTAAATACACTTTTCATCTTTCTTCCAGACTCTAGACACATAATCAACTCTTTTACAGTTTTCTTAGATATAGTTTTTCTCCCAAGAATGATAATTACTCAATTTTCAGTTTTCCCATAGCATTCTGAATTTAACCAAATTTTAGCCAGCATTTCATTATTGTGTAATAAATCATACTAAAGACTATTTCTTCCACTAAGCCAGGTACTCTCTAAAAGCAAAGACTATCTTACTTATCTTTATTTTCCAGGTGTGAGCATCACATGCCATAAAGACAGTTGATTCTAAATAAATGCTTTAGAACAATCAACTTTTTATTCATCTAATATTATTAAGAACCCAGTATTCTGTCATGAATAAAATAAAGTGTTTCATGGAATTTGTATACTAATGTAAAGTAACAGATAATTAATAAATATGTGTGTTTGTGTGTGTATACACTTCTACAAAAATAATAGTAGTTTGAGGGCATAAAAAGTGATAAATAGGTGTCATTTTAGTTAGAACAGACATTGAATGTCTCTCTGGGGAGATAATGAGACTGGATCAGAAACCTCCACGAACATAGAGGGAGTATGGCATCCAACGGAGGTGACAAATATTGTCCTCACACTCTAGCCAGGATCCTTCCAAAATTAGGTCTCAATCTTGGCCCACAAAAATTACAGACTCTCAAGACAAATGACTTTATACACACACACACACACACACACACACACACACACAAGAGACATCAATGAAGCGAACATAAACATATTTCGAACAGCTCAGTTCGGTGCTGTCAGCATTTGCTGTTTGTTCCAGTCAAAACCCAAAAAATAAGCAGATAGGTCCATGTCTCCTTCTAGGACAATTACTTAGAAAGCTTGCAGTTATAAATTTTTCTCAGTTCCTTTAAGATGTATTCTACCCAGAACTGTCTTCTCAAAGACCTGAGAGCTCTTTGAAATGCAAACATTCAGGGAGGTAAATTTGTCCCTTGTTCCCAAGAGAAAATAAGGGCCTAACCATGGTGATTTGTTTACCTTTACAGGGGTACAAGTGGAAGATCATCTCTGGAGAGGGACCTCTCAAGTTGAAGTCTGCTTGGTGATTGGAGAAATATCAAGGAGGCCAGTAAGGCTGAAGCAGATTGGAAGAGGTGCAGGGTAGAAGAGGCAGAAGACAAACATTAGAGAGTTTCAGCCTATATGACCTTGTTCAAAATTTGGATTTTCCATGTGCAAAATGGACAGAATTGGAGAATCTTGAGTAGAGAATCTTGTGATCTCATTGACTTGACAAGAATTACTTGGGCTACTAAATAGAGAACAGGCTGGTGAAAAGCTGAGAGCAGAGAAAGAAAGAAAGAAAGAGAGAGAGAAAGAAATAAAGAAAGAAAGAAGGCCAATTAGGGGACCATAGCAAAATAAGAACAGTAACTGTGTAGCTTTGACCAGAGTGCTGGAGGTGAAGATGTTAAGTAGTCAGATTCTATAAAGATTCTAAAAGAAAAACTGACAACTGCCTATTGGATTATATTTGGTTATAAGGGGAGAAAAGAGTCATTCTTACATGAATATCAAGTAATAGGTTGAGCAGAAGAAACAAATACAAACATCCAAGTTGTAGTGCTAGAGGTCACTCTTTGAGAAGTAGCAAACCTTACTTTTATTTAATCTCTAATTTGTAATTCTTGGAAAATAGTCTCTATGAAACCCTATGAGAAAATTAATTTGGGCGTCACTGTACCACTTCTGAATCACAAATTCAGATGAGGTGTATTCAAAGCCCATCTCCTATGTAAACTGGTTTATAGTTGCATCCACCTGGTCAGGGGTTGATAGTGTTCTAAGTCATCCCCAATCTTTTATACCTTTTGATGCAAGTTTCTCATCTACTGACCATACCTATGGCCCTTTGGACAGCACCCAGCCTGATGGTGATCACCTTGTTAATGAATGAATGAATATATGAGTACTTTTTGTATAAGTCGCGGATTTTAATTTTACATTAGAGGTAACTTTGATGTGCATGCTTTTAACAATATGCAGAAAATAATTCAGAGTAAATAGGCTAGTCTGCTCTACTTAACTGAGAAAAAATAATAAGTACTCATAATCACAGGAAACATTGTCCTGACATGAAGCAAACTACATTTCCCTCGCTCAATGATTTTGCTCACCTTCACGGTCATTACATACAATATCTCAAATACTAAAGGCTTATACAACTGTCAGTGTACCATATATCCAAGAAAGACCACTTAAAAGTGTTTCTATAGCCATGAATTTTCTAAAGCCTTAGTATTGAATCTGGTAAACATAGAGTTTAGAAAAAAGATTTTAAAACGATCTGGGAGTTCTAAATCTAAAATATAATTCCAGATAAAACCATTTAGAAAGCAACCATCTGGGAACCTATTTCAGTTGCTTTTGAGGTCTAGGAGCGTCCCATTCATTCAGTCATGCTTGAGATTTGTACTGAGATCTTGTTCTATTCCAGCCATAGTGTTATTCCAACCTGAGATAAATCATTGTGTTCCCTAAAGACACCACAACTACTGTCCCAACTCCAGGTAAAAACTATAGCCCTGAAGCCTATTGACAAAAGCTGGCGTTAGTTTAATGACTTTCTTTATGACACTTAACTTTAGTTTTTGAAGATGCATATATTTACATTTAACCCAGGCCTTGACCTCAGGTTGGTTTTGTGAATTAACAAATTCTTGACTTACTCTGTTATAAAATGACTGTGGAAGAGATGATTCATTCCTAAATCCCACATCTGATTCCTCTCTCACATCTCACTATGGTTTCAGTCTATTTAGAATACTCTTTAAAGATCCTATTCATTTTCTCTAGCTTATTAATCAACTTATAGATAACCTTAGTTTTCTAAAAATGACTAGGGTGTATAAGGACTATGGAAAGGCTTCTCAGAATTTTTTAAGGGACACGTTTTATGAAGGTTATAATAATTTTATAACTCCACTAAATAATATCAGATAAGCAAATCGTATTTTTCTTTAAGGGTTTAGAATATTTTAAAAAGTTAAAATTTCCATTCGTAGGACGTTGGACAAAGTATTGTGCTGCTCTTCTGAGTTCTGGCCCTCTCCTGTGGCAGCAGTTTTTAATCCTCTGATTTAGATTAACTGGGGACAACCCTCTCATTTACTTTGCATCATTCTGCGTTATGAAGCCACAGTGGAGATCAAAATAGATACATACGACTTGTCCTTATCTTTCTTATCAATCCAGAGTTGTTTCCACACTGATATTCAGCTTGGAGTAGTATTCCCCCAAAGGGAAAAGAAAGGGTCTAAATTGTACTTTTATTGATTATTATTATTACTATTATTATTATTACTATTATTATCCCTTCTTTGCTTTTGATACCAAAAAATCCATCTTTTTATCTTTCCTTGATTCTCTGCTCTCAGCCACCTTACTTTATAAAACTGTAAGTAAAAACTAAGAAGAGAAAGAAAAAGATTTGAAGCAAAACAGATGTTATTCATTTCTGTATTTCCTGTGGGGAGTTCCAGGAGTATTATTAAAATAATTTTAAATAATTTTTTCAATTCTATATGAGATAGTGGACATTTTATGTTTGGTTTATAAATACTGAGAATAAAGCACAAATAAAGGTAACTTTCACATTATTATTAGAAAAAATTTAAACAGAAATATTACATTAACATAAACTGTTTACTTTTGCCAAGCCACAACTGCATATCAACTGTAATCTAAAAATATGTATATACAAAATATATTTTCATTCTCAAATGAAGGAATGTAGGAAAAGAACAAATTTTTACAATGAAATATATAATCTTATAAGCAATTACAAAATTATATCTTCAGATAATAAAAATAAATTCCAATCTAGAATTCCGTACCATGTAAGGATATTATTAAAATATAAACATAAATTTAAGACATTTTTAGATGAACAAAACTCCAAACAATTTGACAGCATCTGATTAACAGTAAAATAAATATCCTGGAAGATTTTCAAAGCAGAGGAAATGGCTCCAAGTATTGGTAAGTCATGCAGGATAGAATTAAAGGAACTAGAAAGGACGTGCATATGAGAAAATATAAGGTCAAAAAAATTTTAAATGACTTGTAGGAATTAAATATATATGTATATTTAATATATTATTGTACATATATTAATAATATATTCATATATTAAATATATGTATTTAGGATATATATTTTCTAAAATATATAAAGTATTTTACAATAATACCCCAAGAGGGGAGAGGAATAGACATAGTTAAAGTGTTTGAAAGACTTTTGTCTAGGATGTGAGATGGTATTTCCTATAATAGTGGTAAAAAATAATAGAGAAGACAATTGAAGAAAATTTTAAATAATTGGTTCAACCGAGGGAAAGATTAAAAGAAAAGTAGAAGTAGGACAATAAAACCAAATTAATATGTAAAAACAGCAAATCTATTAAAATCAAGTCAAACAAATAATCCAATAAAACAGAAAGAAATTGCCAAACCAAAAGATTGACAAAATCCAACAGCATACTGCTTATAGAAGCACACCTTAAACATAAGTACACCGGCAGGTTAAAAGTAGAAAAATTGTGTCATACAAGTGTTAATTTTTTAGAGAAACTACTAAGAAAAATTATCATTTAAGTATTCCCAGATATAGAGATAAGGACATACCAAATAATGTAATAAAACAATATTGCCCCAAATAATACAAAAAAGTTGACCAAAAATCAAGAACAAATGAAAAAAATCCACAATTATACTAAAAGATTTTTAGTACAGTAACTCAAAAATTATCAGATTATAATTGAGAATACATAAAAGATAAAAACAGATAAAAATGGAAAGATTTGGAGAAAGCGCCACAAAATAGTGTATGGAAATGGTAAATTAAAAAAAATAAAAATGTCCACTTCACTTGCCATCAATAAGTACAAAGTAATACTATGATGATATATATACCACACATCTCCACCAGACAGCCTATGATTATAGTGACTGACAATATCATGTGTTGTTATGATGTGAACAATCAGATCTCTATAATCGTGACTAAGGCAGAAAAACTACTTTGGAAATGCAGTTGAAATTGAAGATATGTGTCTTGTGACCCCCAAATCCCATTCCATTCTTAACTACACGCACTAAAGAAATGCTAAATGTGTCTCTGTGTGTCCACCTAAGACAGGCACAAGATCATTCATAGGAGGACTGTTCTTAGGAAGCTCAACATGAAACAATATACACATAATACATATTAATAAAATGAATAGATTATAGTATAACAGCAAAAAAAGGGAAACCCTATAGCAATGAAAATAAATGGACTTCTACCACATATAAATATGGGTGAAATGTGCTTATGTAATATTTAAGACATGAAGTCAAATGTAGAATAATGTTCAATTGATGATAACATTTAAACATAGTTCAAAACAGGTAAAATGAAAATATGTATGAGAAGTCAGAAGGTGGTTATCATTGTAAAAATAGCCAATGCAGAAGGAGCATATGAGGGCGGCTGATGACATGTTGATAATGTTTTGTCACACAGTCTGTGTAGTGACTTTCCAATTTATTTATTTTTTAAAAAAGAGAGAGGGACAGTTAAAGAGAGAGAATGACAGAAAGAATCAATTTTATTTAGTCTCCACCTGGTTTTCATTGCTCTGACACTTAGTTGTGTATGTGGTGCTGGGGTTCAAACCAAGGTTATCTTGCTTGCCATGCAAGAGCTATAATCACTGAGCCACCGCTCCAGCCCCCCAAGTTAGTTTATTTGATGACTATGAGTTGATTCTACATTAATAACTTGCCTATATTAGTATATGTTATACTTTCATTAAACTTTGTTTTAAAATGCTTTGAAATATTAAAAAATTTGCATTTAGACTTGGACCCCCCTCTTCAGGATATTTCATCACATATATGCAAGTATTCCAAAATCCAAAATAATTGTTTTTAAGAGAAAAGGGATAGTGAGAGAGATAGAAAGAATCAATTTTATTTAGTTTTTCATGAGGCTTTCATTGTTCCAACACTTCAGTGTGTACCAAGGTTCTAACTCATGTCCTCAGGCATGCCAGGCAAGCACCCTAACCACTAAGCCACTGCTCCAGCCCTTGAGCCACCACTCCAGCCCCAAATAAATTTTTGAAAGCCAGAATATTTTCCAATAATTTACATATATCCCCCATAAAGAGTCTTACACTTAGTTTGTAGACTTTATTCTTAAATGCTACTGGGAAAAGTAGTTTTTAAATTACATTTTTTAAATCAATTGTTGGTGCCCAGAAAATTGCTCTTCATACTATTTGTTGATACTATTGGTTTTTTTCCACATCACCAACCCTTTCATCAACAACAAATAATGAGGTTTTATTTTCAGTTTCCTATAATCGTATCTCCTCTTTAAAAAATAATCATGCTTTGTTGAATACCTTGAGTGAAATATTAAATAGAATTCATTATAGCTGGCATCTTAATACTGGTTCTTGACTTTAAATTGAATATTTCTAGTATTTGTACCTTAATTATGCTTTTTTAGGACTTAAAACAATGAAATATATTTCAACTATTTTTGTTTTTGAGCTAAATCTGACTTCATTTTCATGCATTCGATGTAGCTTACTAATAGTTTTTTTTAGAATTTCTACTTCTGTATTCCTAAATATTGATTTATATTTTTCCTTTTCTTACTGCCTTTGTCCAGTTTTGAAGCAAGGTTATACCAGCTTTCGGAATGACTTGGAAGCCCTACTGCTCCCTAATCTATAAAGTAGTTTATATATTAGATTGACATTATCTGTTCCTAGAGGTTTTGCAAAAATGCCCTTGTAAGTCCTTCTAAACCCAGATTTCAAAAAGTAAGGATAGAATATATAATGCTGAAATTCCATTTCTTTGTAGTCTGAGATTTTCAAGTTTTTACTTTTTCTTAAGGCTATTTTGATACTTTGTGGTTTCCAGAAAAAAAAATCTATTTTACCTAATATTTCAATTTTATTGATATAAAATTCATTTCTGCTGCTATTCTGAAACACATAAATGTAACATAATTTATGGCCTATTTTTACAACTAATACTTAGGTTTTTGCATCTGCTCGCTTCTTGATCATTCTTGCTAGAGGCTGCTTTATTTTATTACATTTCAAATTATCAGCTCTGGGTTTCGTTTATCTTCACTACTATCTCTTTGTGAAAAAAATGTTTTTTTACATTCCAATACAATTGAATTTAAAGTGATCTGAAAGTAGATTGTCAATTTAATTATACACAATGATAGATAAATCTGGCTAGATTACCAAAATCAGTCACTTTCTAATAGCATTCACTCCTGGTAGAGAAGATCAATCATAAGATTATTGAATTAATAAAATAAACATTTTTTAAAGGGAAGTTTCTACAGCATGGCTAGATGTTATTCTCCAATTAAAGTAGATTTCCATCTTAAGAGCAATATATACTCATAAGGAATCAACGTTTTCTTTCCTCTTCTTTGTCAATCTTCTGAGTTGAATTGAATAAATGAAGGAGGAAAATTAATAACTTTCAAAAGTCTGTAATCATAGCCAGGGGCTGTGGTGCACATCTGCTATCTCAGTTGCTCAGGAGGAAAAGGCAGGAGGACTGCAAGTTCAAAGCCAGCCTCAGAAACTTAGTGAGGTCTTAAACAACTTTGTGAAATGCTGTCTCAAAAAGGGCTGGGGATGTGGCTCAGTGGCTAAGCACCCCTGCGTTCTATCCCTGATACAGAGAAAAATAAAAAGTCCACCATCTTGACACCAGTTGTATTCTTCGCATTTTTAGACTCATTCTAGAAATGGGTATTCAGCACAATCCCAGAAAACAGAAGAATAATCCTGACTTGCAAAGCTTGCACTCTTCTGTGTGGAAATTTATAAAACAGAGAGGAAATAAAGAAATACCAAGATGGAGAAGAGGTATACACTTTCTAAAGTGGTTCTCAAAGGCCTGTCTAAAGAACGATATTTCTGAAACAAAAATTATGAAAATTTATCATCAATGAAAGAAAATTATGGAGCTTTCATCAATAGAAAAGGGTCCAACCAATGGAAAACTTGAAGGATTCAAAAAGCAGGACATATTTGACTAAGGGAAAGAAAACCCCATGGCCAGAACCAAAGTAAGAAGTGACTCAAAAAAGAGAGGGTAAGTGACAGCAGATCACAGAATGTCTCACAGGCCAAAGTGAGAGTTCTGTTAATTCCAAATGCAACGGTAAATCATTATGAAGCTTTGTTTTGTTTCGTTTTGTTAAACAGATAACTATGACATCATTTCAGTTACTAAAGAATAATTTTGGCTGATGCTCATAAAGAATGGCTTTTAAGGCAACAAGAATGGAAACAGAGATAACCAGTTCAGCTTAAAGATAACATGGATTTGGATTAACATAATGATGATGAGAGCTGAGCATCATTTACTGGATGCAGAAGGCTGACAGAGGAGCAGGATAAGAACTGGGACATGGAGCCAAAACTGAAAGTTCTGTTTGGGATAAATTAATTAAGCCTATTAAAAATCTGGTTGGAACTGATGAAAAAGTAATGTCTACCATTCTGAAGCTCAGACATTAGGTCTGGGATGTCCAAACTTAATAGCCATGAG
The DNA here is from genome assembly GCA_004027875.1 of Aplodontia rufa. Taxonomy (NCBI): domain Eukaryota; kingdom Metazoa; phylum Chordata; class Mammalia; order Rodentia; family Aplodontiidae; genus Aplodontia; species Aplodontia rufa. The sequence goes on from PVKS010003893.1 coordinate 39,206, forward strand.
ACTGAACTACATTAGACAGGGAGTGGACATGAAATGTTGGGAAAAGGAAAATTCACCAGAAGAGACTAATGGCAGAAAACCAAGAAAGAATGATCTTCTAGGATACAAATAAAAGTAAAAATTTCAAGAAGGAAGAGTATTCAACTGTGCAAAAACGGCCAAGAATTTCTAAGGTAAAACAAGAAATGATCATGGATTTAACATGATGGGAAACACTGATGACTTTGACAAAGGCAATTTCAATGAATTGGTGGACTTGAGTTTAACTGCTGTGAACTGAAATGAGAATAGGAATAGTAAGCAAGAAAAATAATGGATCTATAATTCTTGTTTGAAGAGGACCTGAGAAATGGGGGTAGAAACTAGAGGAAATTATGAAGATTCAATTTTTCTCAGAGGAAGATACTATAATTTGTATGTTGATGAGAATCTTCAGATGAAAGAAATTAAATTGATTGTGAGAAGAACTAAGCTATAACAACATAGGCAAAATCTGAGAAAGATAAAGGTAAAAGACCTCATAATCAAGTGGAGAAAATTGGCTTTCTATGAACACAGAGAATGAATTCATTGATTTCAGCCCTGAAAGAAGAGAAAGTGCCTGAAAACTGATGCAGAGAGTAAGCGTATCAGTGTCTGTTCACAACTGTCTGTATCTCAATCCCCTTCCTCTACAAGAGTTACTACAGATAGTAGTTAGTGTATGGGCAATAAAGTCTAATTGACTTGGTTCAAATCTCAGCTCAATGAGACTAGAACAAGTTGTTTCTCTGTGTCTCAGTCTCTTTATCTGTAAAATGGGGATGATGATAAGATATATGTCACAGGTACTATTGAGATGACTCACAGATTTTAACCTATAGTTGACATGGAACAACATGTAGATGTTATTATTATGACATTATTGTGGTTACTGTATGCAATGACTTATTCCACATCAACATTTGGTGGTTGTGCACTACCCATGGGAATTAACCTCCTATTCCCCTAGAATTCCCACTACTTGATACCTCAGTTTTCTTTTACTTGAACCCGCCGCAGCTTAATAGAAGGGTGTTAAAAGCATATGACTCATGCCCTAATAACTACTATTTTATTAGGATTATATTTCACACTTTCACACTACTCAAAGTCTCAGAATACTTGAGTTTCTGAATATCTACTATAGCTACCTTAAGCTGAGGATGTCCAAAACTAAACAAGGAATATCCTTCTAAATTTGCCTTCTCTAGACTTAATCAATATTAATAAATTTTATTACTTCAAAATTGCATTTTTAAACTTGAGATACTATTTTTCTAATCGACCAGTTAATCCATTACGAAAATATAAGTAATATATATTCAGAAAATTTTGGAATTCTCTTTTCTCCCTAGATATTCAAACCAAACATTCTAAAACAGAGAGAGAGAGAGAGAGAGAGAGTTCATTTTTTATTTTTTCATCTGGATTTTGTTTTTCCTCCACTTGGTTGTGTATGTGGTGCTGAGGGTAGAACCCAGGTCTTACATCTCCAGCCCCGCTAATAATTTCTTTAAAAAATTTCAGTCAAAATAAAATTATATCTGTGCTTCATGGTTTTGTGCATAAGTCAATTTATAAATTTGGGAATTTAATTTAAAATTGGTCAATTTTAGAATTTTCTATTTTTTTCAAAATATTCTTGAAACCTTTTTTGTTGGAAATAAAGTCATCCTCTAACTGTCAAAACAGATTAATATTCATTTTTCTTTTGTTCAGATATCTAAAAATATGGGAATCTTCCCAGTTGAAGAGGAAATACATGTCAATTAGAAAACAATCTATTTTAGTAAGCAAAAATTAAATTTCAGGTTTCATTATGCAAGACTGCATTAAATCATACCTCAATATTTATATCTGCTTTTAAGATACGTACAGAAATATTGGGGTTTGACAAAATGATAAGTATATTGTTTTAGGAAAAAAAAGAGTATTCTTAGGAAATGAACTGTTACCACCAAAATTGTAGGATATAATAATCCCTATAAGCAGCTAATGACCTGTAACCAAAATGGACATATAAAAGAATCAAACCTTATAATGAAATATTTTCTAGGAATAATGTTAGGACAATGTACTCATGCTTACTAAAGTGAATATTTAACTGGGTGGTTAGTGCTATATATACATTTACATTTATATTTAAAAAACTGCCAGATTAGCAGGTTTTCTCTATTTGATATTCTTTCAGTCAAAAATGAAAAAGAATCAAACTATTTATATTCAGTAATATGCTGTAAATTTAATTGTATATTACACAGAATACTAAAACAAGACTTCAGTAATGTTATATATTGAGTATCATAATGAGTATTAGAAAGCATTTTAAGTACATTTAAGCAAGCATATTTTCTATATCCAAAACACTAGAAAGCAGAAACAAAGTCTCTTTGTTTATCATAGACCTTTTTTATAGTAAACTTTTCAGAAAACCAAGTAAAAATAAAAAGAACTAAAAGATTATCATGTGCCCAAGTATATTAATTGCACATACAGATATTATCTGATACTCTTTGTATTACATGGGAAGAGAAGCCATACACTTCATGAAATAAGATTGGAGATAGAAACAAAGGCACTAGGTTGAATCACAGCATCTTTGAAAGGGCTAAGATTTGATCTTTATTTTGCTTATAAAGGAATTTTTATATCATTCAAGTTGATACATGACAGAAAAAGTGTGGCAAATATATTAATCCACCTTACGTGTTTGAGATACCCTCAAGGTATTAATCTTCTAGTGTCAGTAGGAAATGAATTGCAGAATCTAAATTTTATAAATAACACAAGATCCTAAAATTCCAAAAGAAAGATATACACCTAACTTCGAATTTCATTAATTCAGTTTTAGGAAACCATGTGAAAAAAACAGAATAAAGAAATTTTCACACTAAGATAAAGAACTTGAATATTTAATTATGGCTTCGCTGTTATCTGAGAAACTGAAGTTGGCAACTAATTAAAATTATTTCACATTATTTTAAAGGGCATTTTTATCCACTTAATCACATCCTCAGAACTTTCCAAAATCTGTGTGCCACCTCAGAATCTTCACCTTACATCTCTGATCATCATCTGACTTGCAATCAGATACATAAGCTTGATATTACCTGACAATGAGGACTTGAACTTATGGAAAACTGTGGGGAAACTTAGCTTATAACAAGCTGTAGCCTGAGTCCTCAGTCACCAGAAACTTGTGAGCAAGCCCCCATCCTGCTGCATGATCAGGTCTTCTCATCTTTGCCAGATCTTCAGCTATGGTCCTGGGAGACAGAAGCTGCTCTGCTGCTGTAAGAGGAGCAACAGAAGAGAATCAGCAAATCCATGGGAGGTCAGCAGCTTCGGTCTGGGCTTTTACCTTTTAGACATGCATGGACATATCCAAGGATTCAATACTTGCCAAGGTAGGAAGCTGAGTGAAGTTGAGAACATATTCAGCAATGCAGCATCCACAACCCGACACATTCCACCAGGACTTCAGCTCAGGCAGCTGGCAGTGACTTCTCCTCATTCTGCACACACAGGAGACATGCCAATCCACAAATGGCGCAGTTGCATTTATTTACTAAGATTAAGCCAGGAAAATCTCTGAGAGGTAATTCTGTAACTAATGCAAACTAATGCTTGTCTGAAATGAGGAGTTAGTTATGTCAAAGAAAACCACAGCCTCTCCACAAGTAAATATTTCTCTGTTAATACAGTATGTTGTTTCATTTTACTGTTACTAGGTTAAGGTACGTAAAACTGCGCTCTACTTTTAAGGAAGGAAGCCTAATTAGAGGAGGTTTGCCATGCTGGTTTAACAGCAGCAGAAATAAGACTAAAACTCTAATCTGACTGCACTTAATTCTCTCTTTAATATTGTTGGATATTTTAACAGGATATTCTAAGCATATTGTGGAGGATACAAAGAGACCCTTACTAATGCCGAAACATTATTTGCATTGTTCTGTGCTATACTCCTTAATTTTAGGGACCTGACCACTTCAATTCCTGTTGTTATCTGATGGTCACCTTCATAGTCCCTGTGCAATCAGTGATATTCCTGAACTCACTGCATCAGTCTAAGAACTTCTGGTAGCACTTAGGCTCAAGGAAGAAGCAACTCATATTGGCAAGAGAGGAATCTGGATGAATCAAAACAGAATTAAATCAACTAACAGAGAAAATAAAGTTAGAGAAAATCATGACAAAATAGAAACAAAAAATAAATAAAATTTAAAACTTCAAGAAATCCAGTTTTCACATGGTAATTCTAATTTCTTGCAAGCAATAAAATTATTTTCCTGAATGAGTTGGTGCCTCATAGTATCTTAAGGATGGGGTATTTATTTAGAAAAAAAAACAAAAACATAACAGCTAGCTTAAATTTTTTCTTTATATTCTTCTCTTCTGCCAATGTAGCAGTGAGTAATTATTTAGTTTTAAATGCTATAAATTTCAATAGATAATTTTCAAAGAAAATGTAAAACTTAAAGATATAAAAATCTTGAGTGTTTTTTAAATTTTCATATACTATTTATGGCATTTTCTCTGAATGTTATACTTAGAAAACTAAAATTAGGCAACATGGTTTTTGATAATTTCTTTACCAGTTTTATTATCTACCTAATTGTATTCTGAAAAAATCCATGGTCATTGGTGACTTAATTAGTGTTGAAAAAGTTTTTTGTCTTTTTATAGAACTATAGAAGAAATCAATGTATTTTTTAAAAATCATCTTTGAGTAGGAGAAAATAAGTGTAAATTGCGATCAAATAAATGTTGTTATCAGGGTTTAGGATGGCGAGTATTTTCAACAGTATCACCAAATAAAAATGTTAGTTCATGCATGGAATAAGTAAGAGAAAAAATTGGTCAATTATAAAGCATATTCTATATAAGCATATATAGAGTATGAGAGTCAATTTAGTTTTCCTAACTCTGAAGACATTTGTAGACAATTTTTAAGGCTATTAAAACTTTCAGATTCAGTAAAAACGTAATGCTAAAGATGGAGAAGTTGATATTCCTGGAGCAAGTTAGCATTTGGCTTTCACTGGAAAGACAAGAATATTGTTGTGCAGTGGACTGGAGGGAACTTGAATTAGTTCAGTCAATTAAGCCATGATTAATTTATGTTAGATCCTGCTCTCTTGAGTCTATAAAAGCTAAGACTTTAGTTAACCAGCAGTATTTAGTTTAATAAAAGTAAAGTCTTTAAAAATGATTTCTGCAAAGAAAAAATACTACAGACACAATCAATAGACAGCAAGATTCACATTTTAATTTGTGTCAATGGAAGTTTAAATAAATTTACAAACTAATTAAAGAACAGGACTGTCCCCTTCAAGTGGATTACCAGATCTTCCAGATAGTTGTTAGCATGGCCTGTACAGGAGCTCTACCCTGACATGCGACAAACTGTAAGTGCATACAGGAGCAGAAGCTTTCTTTGTAGCAAGAACTGCCACTAATGCTAAGTTTATGTTCTCTTTGGCACTAAATAGAAACATACAATTGCTAGTACCTTCAGTCAGAAATGATTCTGTAGAGGCTGTGAGCAGACTTTGATTACTCGAATTATCCATTTGAACATAATATATGATTCTAATGGGCCTTTGTGTTTGTGGGGTGTATTGAGAGAACATGTGGTCGTAGGCCTAGCTGGATTCCTAAACCACAGAGAAAATAAGAGTTTTATTCAGTCTGTTCAAGAGAAAGAGTAAAAGTGAATCTTAAGGAAAGTGTCTTAGCTCCATTCTCAGAGTATTCAGATAGTCCAAATACTGTGCCAAGTATCTGATTGAAGAGAAGAGAAGCACTTAGATTAGTTGTTCTTTAAAAGAAACCAATGAAGAAGAAATGTTCCATAGGTAATATCTTCTTGGAAAGTGAGGGAAAATTATGCATCTTATTGGACTCGCATAGCTTTCCCAAAGCATTTGAATAAATCCTACCTATGTAATTTGAGTTCCAGAAAAGACTTAAATAATGTCATCTTATGGGGTTGACTTTGGTAGAGCAAACAGTGCAATGTGATGCAATGAATGGACTCTACAAGTTCAAATACCGTGCTTCCAAGAATTATGTACATGGATGCTGCTAAACCAAATAGCACAATGATAGAGAATACAGAATCTGGAACCAGACTTTCAAAGTTTCAATTCCAATTCCGTTACCCACCAGGTGTGCAATCTTGAACCAATTACCGTTTTGGATTCAACTTCTTTCATATGTATAACAGGGTCAGAAGTCATCCCTAAGTTGTCTTAGGCTGTCATCAGGATTACATATTAATGAAGATTAAATATGTGCAATGCCTTTAGCACTTTGCGTGGCATGAAGTGGAAGCTCAGGAAGAAGCACAGGTTCTAATTATCAAGTTGCTCTAATATCACTTACCACCTTTGTTGCAGAATGGATGATATGATACCTGCAGAGCCATTATGAGTCTGTGGGCTAGAACACACAGTGTCATAGTTTGAAACCCTTAGTTTTGTCCCTAAAATGAAGAAAGAACAAAACGGGATGAATCAGAGTCACTTTCTCTACCCAAGTGGCCTCCAGTGCTTTGCTCCTCACTGAGGCAGAGTCCAGGGCAAATAGAAAGTCTGTTATCTGAAAACACATTCCAAATATGCTCTTACCTTTCACCAAAATTTAAACTATTAGCCAATTTCTATCATTATTTAAAAATATATCTGTGTCATAGTGTTATATTGTATATACTTAAAGCCAGAGCTCCTGTACTGCATTAGGGGCCTGAGATCACAGCATTTGATGTCCTTTTTATTCATTTATCCTTTTGATTCTTAAACATATATTTACAGAGAAGAAGGGATTGTACTTGAGTTTTTTTTTCAAACTGAGTATTTTTTATTTGTATCTAAAAATTGTAGCTAAGGGCCTCAATGTCAAATATGAAGAAAGTGTTCACACAAAGACATTGAGAAGGACCCACACTCGACAGTTGCAGGTGCCTTAGAACTCACATTACCCCACCTGAACCACAAGCTTCAATTAGCGATCAAGCACAGCCACCATCCTTCTCAAAGACAATGTGGCGTGAAGTAAGAAGAGTCCTGTCTTCACGATGCGCCCTGTTTAATTGCAAGAATGAGAGATTTTTTTTTCTTTGTCCAAAGACAGTCAGTAGATTATGATAAAGTAGCTCAAAGGTATTATTTTTCAACAGTATCTATCATCATTTATTTGTCTAGAAAATCAACAATGGCTTATTCACATTGTCTGAATTATTCCCTGCACCATAAACTGACAGTAGTTTTTGTGACAATGGCAATTGTTACAAAGGAGAAGGAACAAGAGTATGGAAAGTGTCATATTTTTGGCAATGGTTGGGAAGATGTCCTTGTGAAATGAGAGATGTAACCTCGTTTTTAGGTCTGGAAAATAATAGCTTACAAAATAAAAATAAAAAATACTTTAAAGAATTCATTAGAGCTGGAGGTATTTCTCAGCGGTAGAATGTGTGCTTCTTGTGTATAAGGCCCTGGGTTTGATCCCAGCACCAAACAAAACAACAAAACAGAAACATGGAGACCACATGTAACTACATAAAAGCTACTTTGAAAGTTAAAGAAATCATGAAAACAATAATTATATCATGTATCTAATTGTTGCTCACAATTTTTATCTAAAAAATTGTCAAGTTTAATTTCTTATAAAAGAAGCTCTGTCCATTGTAAGCAACCTGGAAAACACAGATGGACAAAAAAGAGGACTATTTAAAGAACCCATTATGCCACCTAGTCCTGGTGTCGCAGGACAGTCCATTTAATTCAAAGGAAATAATGTGATCTTTCTAAATTGTTAATCTGCTTAAATCCTTGTAATAGCTCCCAAGCACACCTCAAATAAAGTCTAAATGATTCTCCACACTGACATAACCCAAAATTACCTGACCCCAGGCTCTTTCTCTTCCTCGCTAGTTTCCTATCACTCTTTTTGCTCATTCCTGTCTAGCGCAGAATTGAGTCAGGGGCTTTTCAAATATGCCAAGGGTATCCTCACCCCTGGGCATTCCCAGCTGTTCCGATGACTTGGAAAGTTCTCTGTGCTGATCCTCACATCTTGTTTAGTTCTCTTCTCCAACTTCACCTCAGAAAGACCCTCCCTGAACCCGCCCCCTCCACTGCCCCTTCTCCTTTTACCCTGCCAGTCTGAAACTCGGACACATGTCACTAGCTAACTGTATATGGTATGTTCGTTTGCTCTGTTCCATGTTGTTTACATCCACTAGGGTGCAAGCTCCTGGAGGACAGGCATGTGGGCTGCATTCCCAGGTCCTGACCTTCTGTGCACGTTGAACAAATGTCTGTTGGCTACTTGAATACATAATGGTAACATTTTTCTTAAAAATATTAAAAAATAAGGTTTTGGGATGCTTGTTTTGGGCCAGGTCACTCTTTTGAATGTTTTTCATTCATAAACTTATTTAATCCTCTGAACAAAGCAATGAGAAAGGTATTATTTTTTTCTATCATATGAATGAGGATATGAGGCACATATATACAAAATAACTTTCCCAAGAAACAGAAAATGATGTCTCTAGAATAAGAACCTAAGCAGTCTGGCCTCAGAGCCCAAACTCCCAACCACTAGTTCATGTTGTCCTTTGTTTCTGTTACACACACACACGCGCACACACACACACACACACACACACACATGTGTGTGCATGCACACATTCTCATATGAACAAATATAAATACACATTCTCCTATAATGTTTGGAGTATACTTTTCCATATAATTAAATATCATTTGACAACATTATTTTAATGCCTATACCGTGTTCTATTCTGTGAGTTTGTGGTGACTGCTATCATACATAATGGATCTTTACAGATGTCTTTTACGATTATTATGATCAATGCTTATTTTCTATAAGATGAATTATCAAGGAAAAAAATACATGTCCTTAAGGCTTCAAAATCTATATTATCAAGTCTTTCTTCAGAAAAAAAATACCTGTTTTCTCATATCCTCACAAAGCTGCGTGTATGTTTTTAAAGTTAAATCATTTAGATAAACTTCATTTGGCACTTCATTATTTAATGCTTATTTGCTTTCTAATGTGGTTGAGTAATTATGTGTATTTCTCCTCATTTTTATTGAGCAAAATTTTAAAATTTTGTCATAAAATTCTAACATACATAGGAATATATGTCCTAGGAATAGGACATATATTTTTCTAAGTTACAATTGCCCTAGTATTCTCTTATGCTGTTTTATGTACACACACACACACTCTCTCTCTCTCTTCTTTTATTTTATTGAATAAATACACTAATACATACCATAATCAAACTGTCTACTAGTACTTGGTTTCTTCTTGTACTTTTATACTAGAAATAAAATTAGGTTTGCATGCACTATGTTTTGACAATGTTTACATCTGTGATGCGAAACAAGTCATTGAGCAGACTTGCTATTTCTATAAAAAGTGAAGGATTTGCCAGAGAGCAAATAAAAAGAAGCCAACAGTCTAGTATGTGTTTCACTTACACATGGACTTGACCTCATGCATGTCTGGAACTACCACAGAGAAACAAAGATGTAGGTAAAAGCATTACGTAAAAAGAGTATAGGTGCTAGAATTCTATTATGGTTTTATGGTTTATCTTTAACTATCTATCTGGCTAGTGAGTAATTGATTGCCAAATCATGTCCCATCAGAAAAAGGCATTTACCTCTTCACAGGAGGGTGGCGAGCTCAGCTGCATTTCTGCTCAGCTATCCCGGCAGTACTAACAGGCAACTTTGTGCCAGACAACATACTAAGTGACATATATTTGCATGTGTATAAATTTACACATGTATATCACATGTAAACATGTATATAAGTATGTCAACCACAGGTACATTGGTATATAAATACATATAGATCAATCTGCTTATCACAAAGCTGTTTTTTTCTCATCTAATTCCATGGAGGTTTTCTATATAATCCCTCCCTCCTCTGACAGGCATTTCAGTAAAAGCAATTTGCATGCCTTCTTCATGCACTCCATCACTGCACAACAGTAAATAAGGAAAATAACTATAGCAGCAGATATTTAGTTATAATATTTGAAAAACTGAATGGCTGTAAGAGACATAGACTTCTCTGCATTCATAGTAAGGTAAAGATGTCAACAGGGCATGAATCAATGCAATACAGATTGTCGTGGGTTTCTAAAGCAGCCTGGAGAAAAATACACAACCAGATGACAAATGAAGAGGATGACCAGAACAAAAACAGAGCAGAATATGTTGATAGCCTCTACTGAAGGAGGCTATTCTCAGTTTCCTTCAAAAATAAAAAAAGGATTGGGTCAATCTGGAGCTAGAGCTATAGAAAATGCATAACCTATACCACACTGTGTGTAAGCACTGTAAGAATAACTTATAAGTAAACTGTTGGTTATTTATTCCAAAAGTAAATTTAATTATTCTCAATAAATAATGATGTTTTATTAAGTCCTATGTTATGAAATCTCCTTTCAGTGCTGAAATGACTAAACTCAACCGGTATTAGAAGAGACCACAATGATTTGAGGCTGGCTAACGTCCAGCAAGGTTCCAGTCCTTTTAGAATGTCAACATCACCACCCTAGATTAACCCAACATCATCTCTGACCTGAAACACTACAGTGGTCTCCTTGTGGGTTTCCCCAAGTCCACAATTGGTGTCCCCTGTTCTTTTTATCCAGTTGACAGCCAGTGTAAGTAGGGCTTTTTTCTATAGAGCCATGCAATTGCCACCATTTATACCAGGCTTTTACAATGAACAATTCAGGCATCTTCAGAGGAGAGAATGCATCGTTTTCATAGAAAAGTGGAGAAACAAACATCTTCCCTCTCCATCTCTCTCCATAAAACTGAAAACTCAGGACCCAAAGTCCAGGTACACAGGATGTACCTTCTGCTTCTGTGAGCAAACCATCTCTTCCTGTGTACCCCAGGAAAACTAAAATCAGTAATGATCACTAGATTTCAGGTAATGACTATTAATCTTGGGTTTTTCTTATTTCACTGTCCAGTCCTCTTAGATCTCCACTGACAATTTCTAACCCTTTTACCAACTTCAGAACAGTTCCACCCCCCATTACACACTCTGTTTTTCTTTTCTAAAATTACATATAGTCACCTAATTCTATGGCTTTAAAGAGCATATTTACACTGACAAACTGAAAATATATATCTGGCTTTGATTTATTCCTTAGCTAACAATTTTATAAATGAGCCCGCTCAGCATCTCCCTTTAAACATCTAATGGACCACTCAATTTAACAAGTCCAAAGCAGAGCTCTTGACTCACACTTGGACCCCTGAATCCCTATTTCAGAAATCAGAGAGAAGCATGTGCTATGTTGTTCTGCTTCAAACCCATGGAGTCATTCTTAATTCTTGCCTTTTCCTCATCCATCCACCTTCCTCCATATTGTCCAGAACGTTCTAGCATCTCCACATCAAAATACATCCAATTCTAACACATAATTCAATCACTTCTTAGCACTGCTACCTTACTGATCTGAGCATCATCTTCTCCTTTTTGGGTATGGCAACAGTTGCCAAATGGATTAGTTTTTCCAGCTTCACTCCACGTTTTTCACCCTGCACTTAGAGAGGTGTATTTACAATGAAAATTAAAATCTAGTAATTTCATTATTCAGCTCAATGTCATTCCAACAGTATATGAAATGAACTCAGTTTTCTTTTCTATGTCTGATAAGGCTCCTCATGTCCTGACCCCATATTCTTGCTCCTGACCTTTGTCTTGCCGCTCTTCATCATACTTGTTCAACCTGTCTTACTGTCTTTCTTGTGATTATCCAATATGTCAAGCTCATTCTCAACTTAAAGTCTTTGCTCTTTGGTCAGTGTGATTCATACACTCTTCCACAGCTCCCACCACCTTCCCATCCACCCACACAGTCTTTCACATGACTTCTCAATGCATCCCAGCTTTCCAATGTCACCCTCTTAGAAAGACCTTCTTTCTTTGTACCTTTTCAAAGAGCACTCACCTCCAATTTTTCTAGATTTACCTGTGCTGTTGCATTTCTCTTCATAGTGTATTATTTATTTGTTCATTCACATACTCTGTCCTTCTCAGTGGAATGGAACTTCTATGAGATCAGGGATATTGTTGGTTTATTTTGCCATGATATCCTAGTGTGTAGCATGCTAACCAGCACAAACTAAGTGTTACATAAATATTTTAGCAAATGACTACATTAGTTAGCATTAATTGTCATCTAACATAAGTCTTGTTTTATAATTGATTTGGACCTGATTATAATGTATGAAATACTAATGAAAAAATTATCAAAGGGATTTTTTAAAATATAATTTGGTAGATATGAAAAGGGAGATTCTACATCTATACCTCATTTAAATAAGCAAGCCAAAAAAATGTATGGAAACAAGAAAACTAATTTGCTAATCTACTATGACCACTCCACAAAAACTAATTTTTGTCCATAAAAATTGGTGATTTTTTTGCAGATTACTGTCACATTCAGTTTATATGCAATATGAAAACATTACTCCCAATATGCAATTTATGCAATTGCTTAAAATATATTTTAAATTCTATTTTATATTTATTTTGTCACTCTTCTCCTGCACCCTGGCCTTTTTTTTCTCAACAGTAATCTTCACTGAAAATGGTAAATGTATATCTTGAAACTGTATTCCTGGGAGTCTCTTTAGCTAAACTACCTGATGATACAAGTCTGATAGTGAGAATGCTCCCTCTCCTACAACTCCTCTCTTTATAACAAAGCCTTTGTTTTTTTCAAAGATGATTGTTTTTAAAAATTCCTCAATTCCGTTTAAATTCTCAGCATTCGTTAATGATAGTAATAAAGAAAAATATTCTCTCAAATGACTTTTAATTAAGTTTTGAGGAAATTCAAGAATTTTTTAAATCACCTAATTAAAATAGCTCAAATTTATTTCACATTTCAGCTTGCTATTTCTCCAGATTTGTATGTGCTCATTGTCCTTTTACTATCCATTAAGGAAGAGTCACTAGTTTTGGATGTCTTAATATGTGCAATTGATCATATGTATTTTCTTTCTTTTTTTTTTCAAGAGAGAAGGACAGTGAGAGAGAGACACAGAGAGAGAGAAAGATACAGAGAGAGCCAATTTTTATTGAGTTTTTCACTTGGCTTTCATTGCTCCCACCCTTAGTTTTGTATGTGGGTGCTGGGGTTCTAACCCATGTTCTTGCACATAACAGACAAGCACCATAATAGCCGAGCCAACGCTCCAGCCCCAATCACATGTATTTTCTGTAATTGTCTCAATTGCCTGAATGTTTCAAATCACAAATATATTTTCTTTATACATGAGTTGTCAGAAATGCAACTCTGTTATTCAAATTAAATATTTTCTAAGGATTATTTTTTGGAGGCTGTACCTCTAAAATTGACCAGTGTTGACGTTTTCTGTGAATTCCATGGGTATATTATAGATAACCGGAGACAAAGATGTGGTTAGAGCTTTTATCATAACACAGAGCCAATCTAAATGAGATTTAAAAGTTTATGCCCAAGTGAAATGCTTGCTATTAACTAGCAATGTATACAATTAAACTTGAAGCACAGTCACAGTGTTTTAATCAGGAAAGCTGAGTCGTTTCTGTCCTATGGGGTAATAAATGAAGGCAAAAGCAATTGAGCATGCTTTCTGATGTGCTAAGTGATATATGGGCTCTCGTGAGTCACCAAATTGGAAGGGCCACATGCTTAGTTAATCAACACTGCACAGTCATATTGGGGGAGAGGTGATAAATTTAACAGATGTTATACTAGTAGGGGTTGGGGTAAAATGGACTTGATCTACCACCTCAGTAATTAAGTAAGGTCTTTAAATACCTATAATCAAATGTCTGACTATAAAAGAGAATGATTTTTTTAATACTCATTCAATGAGTGGGTTTAGTAATGGTATCACCAAAAGGGCTGAAGCTGGCCCTTGACCAACATGCATTGACTAATATGTTGAGTTGGTGTAGAAAATCAAATCCTTGGAGATCAGTTAATGTACTTCTTTCCAGAATTTTCAGGGCTGATTAGAACAAAATCACATTAATAGGATACCTTTAAGTCCACACTCAGGTGATAAATTACTGTTCCTATAGATTTTTCTCCTTCAAGGGTAAACCATGTATTCTCTGGCTAGAAACACTGTTTCTCTTGCATACAATCAGAGTGAAAAAGGAAAAAAAAGAAATTCCTGGCCAGTATTGGGTCATCTTCCATTTTAAGCATCTATACCATAACTTCATGTATTTGAATATATTAAAAAAGGAAACTCATACTTCTAGAATTAAATATTTGTTAAGGTTTGATGCCTATTTTCTGATGATAAAATCTTTTATGTTCTGAAATTACAGTCAAGGATTAAATTTTTATAACATGAAAGTTAATCTAAATAGTATATGTAAATTCTTCCCATTAATGGGGAGAATAGGATTTTTTAAGAAGTCTTTACTGTCCACCAAATTTCAATTTGCTTCTCCTTTCCTATCATCTCCATCTATCCACTACCTTCAGACCTACAGCTGTATTGTTGCTGTTTATTTAGTTTTCGTTTAGCAAGAATTTAATGGTGACTTGAAAGATGGCCATTTCTCTTCCTTTCATAACGTACTGGGAGTATCCAGCTATATCCCTAGTATTAGATAGGAAAAATATGAACAAAATTAAACCAAAGCAAGGACTAAACAAGGTGTTTAAAATCTCTTCCCCACGTCATACCCTGGTGGTCTATCAAACTCCAAAGCTGCCGTTAAGGAATCACCATTCAAGTTGGACTGCAAGACCAAGAGTCAGTAGGATTGAAAATTTGGTCTACATTTTATTGATGACAGTGATCAAAAGCAAATTACATCTACAGAACATTAGTTTGAAGGTGGTCATTTAACTGTTTATATTTGTCTCATCTAGTCTCTTTTCTGTCCCCATGTGCTAAATGATGGGGGCTCCTCCAAAATTCATATGTACAACTTATTCACCAATGTCATAGTATTTAGAGGTGAGACCTTGAATAGGTGATTAGATCATGAGGATGGGGCCCTCTTGGGTGGAATGAGGACCCTTATAATATGACTTATGGGAGTATGCTTGCTCTGTTAACCTTCCATTATGGGAGGACACAATGCTTGTCTCATCCAGAGGATGCAACAATAAGGCACCACCTTAGAAGCAGCAGCCACTCCCCTACCTGACCAGTGCCATGATTTTGGACATCTCAGCCTCTAGAACTCTGAGGGGTAGATTCCTCTTTGTAATAAATTACCCAATCTATGGTATCTTGTTAGAAGCACAAACAGACAAAGTCACTCTCTCATAGGAATAAGCCCAATCCCCCTGAGCCCCGGTTTCCTCAATTATAAATGAAAATGGAAATATTACTCATTCTATCTCCTTTCACATTTTTGTAATTTTATGATTAATAACAAAATAATAAATTTTCCACAGGAAATACAGGGGGCATAAAGTGTTTTTCATCCTCCTCACTATACCTTTTGAAATTCCATTCCTCTGAGATGCTTTCAATAAATTGGCATTTATTTCTCCAAACATTTTTGTGTTATAGAAAGAAGAAACTAAGCAATAATTGAGTCAGGTTAAATCATAGCCAATGAAAAACAATACACATATGAAATCTTGAAGTAATATTCCAAGATGATATAATAGTTCTATTTCAGTATCTTAAAATCTGAAATAGCTATATAATACTTCATTGTTTGAATGTACCAATGGATATGAATATAATTCAAAATTGGATAAATACCTTAGTTCTTTTCCTGCTGCTATAACAGAATACCCAAGACAGGGTAATTTATAAAGAAAAGAATAATTTGGTCTCAGTTCTGAAATTTTTGGAAAGTTCAAGACTGGATGGAGGCATCTGCTTGGCTTCTAGTGGGGGCCATATACTGCCTCATTCATAGTAGAAAAACAAAACAAGAAATGGGCAAGCATGGAATACAGAAAAAGGGGAACAAACTCTCCCAATAAATAATTCATCCCACCGCTCCAAAGAAATCAATTTCCCAGGGCATATTTCTCACAACTTCAAATGCATTACAATTACCGTGTGGACTCAGCCTCAACATGAGTTTTGGTGGGCACAAATCATATTCAAATCATAGCAGATCAATAATTTCAAAGTACTTCCACAAACAAGATAAGCTGTACTTTTGCTTGATACCTCCCATAGAACTCGGCAAAAAAGGCCCCTGAACCAACCCCTACTTCAAAGGACTCCTTTTGTGGTTTTGCTCCAACCACGGCCCTGCCTTGAGTGAGAAGAAACCCCATAATTTATATGCTCTATTTTATATCATTATCTGAGTTTTCTGGAACTAGAAAACTGTCTGAACAAGCAGCCCTACGCCTTCTTCCAGAGACTGAAATGACCTTTTGCCTGAGTCTGTTCTTCTCAGGGTGAATTGCAAGTGCATACCTCAGGATTGCAGGGTGGCCAAGGGAGGAGGATGTGAAGGTTGATGTAAATGGATGGATCTTAAATGCACAGACTAAAATTGTCTACACATATGTTGCAAGGCTCCTTCTAGTGCAGGATTGCACCAGTTGCGACAAAAAAATGAGCTTGCCTGAAATGTAGCAGGTTCCCTTTTTATTCTTGTTCTGCAGCCTGTAAACCCACAAACTCATCTGTTTTCACTAACAAGGTCTAAAAGCTCTTATTTCCTGAAACCTTGACATCCCTTAATGCCCTTTCATCTTTGTCACTCCAAGAGTTTAAAAAAATCATGTATTATTTTAATTTGCATTGATTTATTTCACATTTTCACAATGTGGATTTCATTTTTTTTACAATATACTGCTTATTTTATTGCAATTTAAAGATCAAATTAATAGTCACTAATCTGTTACAACTATATAACTCTGCTATTTTGAGAATGTTATATAAATGCAATCATATAGTATGCGATTTTTTGAGACAGGCTTCTCTCACTCAGCAAAATATCCTTGAGATCCAAAGTTTTACATGTACCAGTAGTTTGTTTCTTCCCATTGCTGAGTAATATTCCATACTATGTGTACACAACAGCTGGTTTAACCCTTCACCTATTGAAGGGCGTTTTGCTGCTTATAATTTTTGATTATTACAAGTAAAGTTGCTATGAATATTAATGTGTAGGATTCTGTATGGACTATTAATTAGTAAGAAGAACTTTTACAATGATGGTAGAGTCTTACATCTTGTTTTCAGTGATGGCTACAAGAATATATGTATGTGATAAAATGGCATTGAACTATTCACAAACGTTGAGCCCACTTCAATATCCTAATTCTGCTATCTTTTCGGAAAAACAGAAGATGAACTATAGCCATAAACTCTAAGTGTGCCTGGGACTACTTTGTGCTCTCTGTGATTTTTCTGTGCCTTTGTAAATATTTGAAGTTTAAAAAATTAAAGAATATTTCGGGGGCCAGTTGCTCAGTGGTTAGAGCATTTGCCCAGTATGTACAAGGACCCAGGTTCAAACCTCAGCACCACATACACAAATAAAGTGTTAGAAGAACAGAAAACAGATGAAAAAATAAATAAGATGGATTCTCTCCTCATCTCTCTTTCACTTTCTCCCTTTCTCTTAAAAAAAAAAACAAATTGGTATTTCCTTTATTAACTTATACCGCTACTAAAAAGAAAATTAGCACTTAATGGTCTTTGTTTTCTATCTTTTTAATTTTATTTCTGCAAATGATATTTTATCTTGCTTAGAGTATTCCAGTTTATGTGGCTTAACAAACTTCAGAAAGCAGGCCAAAAGGAAAATATACAACACTGTAATAAATTCATAAAACTTTTCACTTGAGGCTCCTGGGTTTTGTGTCAGTCTGACAAAGATTGCTTTATCCCAAGGTGCCTTTTTATCTAAAAATCCATAGTTTTTATTTCTAAAAGGTAAGACAGCCACCAACATGATTTAGAACTTATTTATTGCTCAAAACTACCAATCTAGTTTCTGCTTCCCCAGTCTCCTCTATACCTCCTCATCTGGTTGGTGCTTATTTGTGTCATAACTCCAGGTTGTATAAATAATCCCATTTTATAGCAGATTGTGCTCAACCTCACAGCACTCCATTTGTGATTTCAGCTGTGCCTCACCTCACACCACCTGCCTTAAACCTGAGCCTGAGCCTTGTGTCTGTCTGCTGTCAGGGTCACTGCTTTCCCAGGAGCCTGCTCCTCTGCCTGAGGCAACCTTGTGGGGTAAAATGATGGGCCCCTGTGGATAAATGTGCTGCCTCCTGGCCTTCAGGTGGACGAATCTGAGAGGCATTCTGTGCACTTCTCTGAAGTCCCAGCAGAATCAGACACTCATAACTCACCAGAGCATCTCAATTCCCTTCCTGCTCAAGGGCTTTCCCTTCTCTTGCCCCACCTGCTCCCAAACTCCAAGTTCTGGAATCACCTTCTAAATAATCTCTCCCCACAAAAATTCCTGTCTCAAGTTTTGCTTTGAAAAACTCAAACTAGGGCATATATCTTCTTCAAGTACTTTTTCCCACACTGCTCTGCAGTATGGAGTTTAACAGGATCCCAACACTTGCTGATGGTCTACTCCTATCTCAGATTCTTGTGATTTAGAATATCATTACTTTGGCAACTCAGAATGAAATAAATTCAAATAGTCAAATAATTAGGCATCCTGCTTGAGATTTAGAGATATATATGACCTTGTGTCATGCAAATATAGGGTGCTCCTCTTTTATAGTTTTCATAAAAGGCAAAAAGTCTCCTTTGTCTAGAAAATGCAGAAACTTTAGTAATTGAATCAGAAGAATTAGATGGACTTAGAATTAGGTAATCAAAGGGAATTTACCCTTTGTTTATCATTGCCTTGAACTCAATAATCAGAAGGGTTGCGTGAATAAGCAACATCTACAAATAGGGACAAGCCATATTTTAATAATTAGTTTCAAGCTTCATTTCCATTTAATTTTAACTAGCACCACAAACAAATGCAGCTAGTTGCAAATTTATCTACTTTCTTTTCCTTTGAAAATGCATTTATGATTGATATTTGCCTACTTTGTAGTAAAATATAATAGGAAGAAATGCTAAAATAGCAATTTTAAATATAATAGCTAAAGTTAGTGATTTAGAACAAGGTATTCATTATAAACATTTTATTTCAGGTATTAGTGCCATGATATGAAGTATATTTTAATGGGCATAAAAAATTTTAAATTTTAAAAATTGGTTTACCTACTAATAATAGAAGTTCTTTATATAATATTTACATTCACAAGAATTAGGTCATTGTAATCTTAAATGACTTATTAATTTTATATTCTCCATAGTATTTTGTTACTTATACAACTGTCACAGTTTGAATATGAGGCATCCCTCAAAAGCTCATTT